>LPNX010708781.1:875856-891747 GCA_001517045.1 Pseudotsuga menziesii
AGATGGATTCGTATACACAGAACCACAAATCCGGTAAGGTAGCTACGCACAACAAAATCCAAAAAATGAGATTTACACATACAACAACTTCCATCCATTTTAGAGAGAGCCCAACGTGACTATCAGATGATGGGGGAAAATGTTTAGGGTCCCAAATCGTGAATGAGAGCTCCACACAGCCAAATCGTGAGACTAAGGCCACACACACAGGAAAATCATGAATGCCCAAAAACGGCTCTCCCAGCTCTCTGTGTGAGTGAAAAATGGAAGAATGGGGGTCGTGGTGGCTTCTCCTACCCATGTGAAGGTCAATCTTCTTGGTGGAGTGTGCATGTGGGAAAGGACTAATAGTCCTACCACACCATTGTCCATGCAATAACTGCCCAACTAACATCATAGGCTTTTAATTTGGTAGTTGAATGAGACAAGGAAAGGTGAGTAAGTAAAACGGGTGGGTGACAACTAAATGGGTTTATCAACTGACACTTGGCTTTTCCCCATTAGCCCCAAGGGTTAAATAATTTCCCTCCCTATCCTTAGGAAAATCATGCCCTTTTCATTATGGTTGCATTGGCATAGCCGATTGTGGGTATTTTTAATTAAAATGCATTTTTACATGATGCCAAAATTAATACGTGCCAGATAGCACGATATACCATCGACAACGATTTCAATCGTTGAAACATAAAACAACCAAATCGATGGTGGGGCTTTTGCCTTTAACTCCACACCACGATTAATTACAATACATACATCATATACATTTTAATGCAAATGGGGTCCAAACCGGGGTGTTACACACGACATGCAACCGGAGGATTCTACATGGGAACCACTCCTTCAGATTCAACAACAATTTCCACATCTAAAGCTTTGAGGAAAAATATTTTCTAAGAGGGAGAGGATGTTAGGAACCCGTTTCAACCCTTCTCTTTACTTCGTTAGTATATTTTTGTTGGACGCATATGCTTTGTAAGTCGTCCTGTGAGTATATTGTATCATCCCATATTCATCGGGAGTAATAGTTTTTTAGATTAGACTTAGTATATAAGTACGTGTTGAGGCCAATTAAGACATCCACGAGTTATTTGTATTGAGCTTGCTCAAAGGAGGTTTCCCTCTCGAAGTGGCATGCGATCAATACAATTCCTTTTGTGCTCTACTATTTCTGTTATATCGTGCATTTTCATTATTTATTGCAAGAGGTTTCTCACATCAACTTAAAGGGGGGGTGTTGGGATATTATAAACCCACTCCATACTTAGGATAACAATATTTAATCATTTTTTATTAATTTCCTACCTACTAGCCTAAAAAGTTGGCATCCAATTGCACCACTTGGTCAACACTTTCCAATATTACCCAAGAGCGCCTTTATCCCGATTTTGGTTATATCTTGCCCACTTTATTGACTGCTAGAATTAGTAACTGCGCCTTCCTGCATATTTTGTGTTTATCCTGCTTTATTTCTACCTTTTAGTGTATAAGGTAAAGCTAGTAAACTAGGAAACTGCTATATTTTGTTGCCAACACATCGTCCATGATTTTCTCTCTAGATTCCAAGATTAGCATGTTTTTCCATCACTCATGACAATTCACTCATGCTTTAGCTAATTCATGAGGTTCATGACAGATTTGGAAAGTGCTTTAGCCACCTATGGGGGTTTATCATATTTAGCAAGCCTAATTTATGAGCTAGCATGAGTTGTCTTCTAGCAACTCAATTTTCCTTTATAAGGATGTATTACTATTGTAATAATCAATCAATTCATTGACTCAATAATCAATTATTCATTCTTAACTTCTTTATGTGATTCAGCCTCATTATTATTCTCTCTATTTTCCTTGTGCATGCTTGTGAGAATTATCTTGTAGCTAGATCTTGTCTTGTGCTTACACATTGTATTAAGCCTCAATTTCTTTATGCTATCAGAGTTGTTGTTTCTACATTTCCACTTACTTGACCCATTGATGAACCTGCAACAATGATATCCATTTTCACACTGCTTAGGAGTTTCCTTCCTTGGACTTTTCTTCTTCAATAATTATTTCCAACCTTAGGATATGTCCAATATTTTTTTTTGACCACATGAAGACTTGGATTATTTTATGAGTCAATTAAGGTCCATCATATCCTTATGCATTTCCCCCAAGTCCAATAAATTTAATGTTGCATTAATCTTAACTTTGGATCTTAGGATTAGCAATTAATCAACCCAAATTACCACCTAGGAAAATAAACATGATCATGACTAGGCGACTTAAGCTATAAAATTTGGGGACATTACAACTTGATGGGGAGATTGTTATTATGATTATTGAGGTTGCAAGTACAGAGGGCCAGGAAACCCCACCAATTTCCTAGAACTAGTAGTCTACTTGCTAGTTGGATGGGAGGAATAATCTCATTTTGGGAAACATTATTGGCTAGACTATGGGTTGAGTTGGGGCAACTAAAAAAAATTAACTTCACCTATATGTATTCTATTGGTTGTTACTCATCATTGGATTATTACTAGTTTAGTCTTAACATTATGAATATGTTGTTAGAAATAGTAAATGTTTTTTTATATATGTTATGACTTTAAATGAATATGCTCTTGGAAATAGTAAATGTTTGCCTTATGTATTATATAAATTTAAAATTTGAAACAAACATGCTCAGAATGGAAACTCTAAATTGCATAGTTATATCACATTGTTAGATTTACTTAATTTAGATTATTAACTTAAGACTCATCACAAGGATGGGTGTTACAATCTGCATCATCATCCTCATCATCACCATCATCATTGTCATCTTCATCGTCATCATTGTGGCCATTGTTTTCATCATCCTCATCATCATCGTCGTTGTCTTCATCGTCATCATTGTGGTCATTGTTGTCGTCATCATCATCATCCTCATTATTGTCATCATCATCGTCATCAGCGTGGCCATCATCATCATCATCATCATAATAATCCTCATCATCCTCATTGTTGTCATCATCATAATTTTCATCATCGTCGTTATCATCCTCATGATCATTATGATCATCATTGTCATATAAACATCACTATTATCATCTACATGATCATCTTCATCACCACTCTCATCATCATTGAAATGCTATTGGATATTTCATACAAGAAGGCACCTTCAAACACCTCAAGATCCATACGAATTCTATCAAAAAATACACTTAAAGGTAAATACAAAATTTACTACGACGTGGTTGTTGTCCCATCTAATATAGTTTAAACTAGCAATTGCCCCAAGGAAGGTGCAATAATACGCCGTGAATGTAATTGTTAGCGGGTAAGTGAGAACAGGTAGTCTAGTATCTATCATTGCCTAACCAGTATAACCTATTAATAAGAAAAAGAACATCATTGGGAAACACATAAGAATTCCTGTTAACCCACCAATCTATTTTGAAACTATTTGATAGTTTAGAAAAAAGGCCTGTCTGATGAGGAGTTAGTGGATAACTTAGTGGAGGACTTTGTTCACATTTGTCTCAAACATCTTGGTGCCAAAAACTTTACTTCATGTCAAAAATTCTTCAAGATATATGAAGGGAGAGAAAAACTGTCGTTACGAAGAAAATATATTTGCTGCACTTAACTTTTAGTGGAGTTAACATCTTCAAACCTAGGAAATTGGTAGATATAGAAGATCTACATAATTGTTGTCCTTGGAATCCAAGGATAAAAAATTACAAGTTACATGAATATGATTATTATATAATGATTGGATTCTATGAGGGTTGGTTTGAAGGTCATTGGGGCTTTCAAGAATGATAATGTAAGAAATATAGAATTCCCAATGCGCCTTGTTTTAATGATAAGCAGTCTCTTCTTGGTTATATTGATGGTGTTTCTCAAGAGAGGGGAAGAAAGTGTGAACTAACACTCGAGGTGAATTGCTTGCTCTATGGGCGATTTTGTTGTTTGCTTGTACCAAGTAAATCTTTTTTTGTAAATTGCTGGGACTCTGAAATTGTTATTGACTAGTCTATGCGAAAGGATCAGTTATAGGTGGGTTTGTTGGATGGATGGAAAATCAAGATGAGAAATCTTCATTTAGCATTTGCACGCTTGCAATTTCAACATGTGTATGGTGAATTCAATGCAATTTCAACATATGTATCTTGAATTCAATGAGGAAGTAGATTTCCTTTCGAAGCAAGCATTCTCGAGGTTGGAATGGAAGGTTTTATTTTATTTGTGGAACTAGTTGAATGAAGCGAGATTTCTTAAGGATACATTCAAATATTTTAAATTGTTGTATTTAGACTTATGATGAAAAGTTTGAGACTTACCAGCATTTTTGAAGCTAAGGATGGTATTTGGAACTTGTAATAATTTTCTTTTTATATATTTTGCTGAGTCATTTAATATAGATGATAAGGTAGTTTTTGTTGATTTTGGCTTTCTTGGAAAGGCGAAGTTGTATAGACTGTCTCGTGTACAATTTTTCAGTTGCAGATATGAGATTGATAACAAAAGTACTTTGTTTCGTCTTCTTTTCAATGCAATTGGTGGCACTCAATTTAGAGTTCTAAAACTTTAGGTATAACAATTTTACCTGAGACACTTGTTTAAGGCTAATTTTTGGGCTATTCAAATTGCTTGACTTACATCGTGTGTATCTCCGAAATGGAAACGATCGAAAAGTCGAAACTTGAACACAAGTTCCATTTTTTTTAACTTGTGAGTTTTGGACCCTGAGGTGTCATAGAAAAAATGGGAGTGAAAATGCCAAAATGACTAATTAAATGTGAAATTTTCAGAATCTCTCTCAAATACTTGATCCCAAATTGGTCTTAGGTCTCTCTAAATCACATGCAAGTATTTATGACAAGAAACTGAAACACATGAGATCAATTCACTTCTTTTAACCAATATAGCAATCACACATAAAAATTGACACCAATTTTTTTGGTCTAATGACCCTGGAAAAATACCTGCTAGAAAACCAGTGAGAGATATAATAGCTTTTATTATCTTTAAGCAATTTACAATTGGTACAATAGATCAATCCAACATAGACTTATCTCTTAGCCAAAAGGCTTGTTGCACAAGTCTAATCTCTGAAGGATAGCTGGGTAGTGTTCCCCTTAGACTGAGTGCATCCCTCTCTTTGACTATGCCTCTCTCTCTCTCTGAAGTTGCTCTTTCATTAGGGCCTCTTGGCCCTCTACAGTTGGATCACTGTCTCGGTGATTCCCTCCCTCTCTTAGATTGATGAACTCTATCTAAGGTTATAGTTATGACAATATGGGTTTATTTAGATCATGGAGAGAGATTTTTGAGATATTTTTATGAAAATCATATAGATTGGAAGTGTTCCCAAGTGTTCAATTTCTTGTTATATGCCAACCAGATAAAGCATTTGATCTTCTATGGAATGTTTGAATGCCAGATTTTTGCAAACTTGTCCTCTATAATTTTTTTTACAATTCTTGTTGTGACATCTTATTGTCCTCTAAATTTGTTTGAGATTGTCCATAATTTGATTATGATTTTTAGATGTAATTATTTTTATTTTATTTTTTTATTTTTTTGTCTTTATTAGATTTAATATTTTTAAGCTCTTAAAATCAAGGATTTAAATCTAGTTTTTTTAAAGGTTTATGCCTTTTATATTCTAGTAGATCTACACTCTTTGATAATATTTAGATTTGTGCAATTATGTATTTGAAGCAATCAATACCTTCTTTCACTTGGTATGGGGATCATTATAGTGTTAGTGTTCCTCATCAACTTGGCATCACATCCACTTATCAAGTAGTATCATCAACTTCTTAATTGACAATAGGAAAATTTATTACCATATATTTCCTTTTAGTAAGAAGAAATAGTAAAAATCCCAAAGTTCAATTTAAAAATTAATAGTGAGAAACTCAACTTTTGGTTACACAATTCTGATGCATACTTTATAACTCGACATGAGTAACTAATATAAACAATATGCTAACCATTGAGGTCGATATGAAATAAATTTATCTCCATTATCAACAAACCCGTTAGAATATGTATTTTTATTGAAGATAATGAATCACCTATTGGTCAAACCCATTAGAATATGTATTTTTATTGAAGATAATCAATCACCTATTGGTCAAACCCATTAGAATATGTTTTTTTATTGAAGATAATCAATCACCTATTGGTCTGAATTCAAATTCTCCATGAAGAAGAGGTTCAACCATCTTATGTATCAAGAGAAATTCAAATTGTCCATGAAGAAAAGGTTCAACCCTGTTATGCATCAAGAGAATCTATTAGTAAGATGACTTAAACTCACAAAGCTTCTAGAAATACCTATGTTTAAAGTGTATTCTTTGGAGCAAACACAAATGACCACATCTAATTAAAATATTCTTGGATATAAGTTTGCAAAGAAAACAATATCATTTTAGTTATAGCAATAATAAATCTTCTTCCTCAAAGCCTTCCACTTCTAGGATTTGATTTGACCTTCATGGAATCTAGAAGTGTCTAGGCCATCCATCTTGCTTTAATAGTAAAAAAAATAAGGAGTCGTCCAATTATCTAAATAAGTATGTCCATTTGGTTGCATAATTCATATGTCTTCAGGTTAGATAGAGTTTAGGATGCCTCTCCTCACAAAAAACAACTTAAATTGGACACAAATATTGTGGTTAACAATCCAGCAAACTTTGTTTGAAATAATAACATCAAACCAATTATAAATTGATTTTCACTCAAAACAATTTTTTGAAAGTGCACAAGAAAATTATTTAAAAAAACTACACATGTAAAGCAAACTCCATCACTATGCAGGTTTTAAAAATTCACATCTGATTACAAAATAACAAAATCTACAGATGCAAAGCAAACTCCATGACTATGTAGCTTTTAAAAATTCACATCTGATTACAAAATAACATGGAAATTTAGCAGAGGAAAACTATTAAAAAGAATCTACAGGTGGAAGCAAAACTCCTCCACTATACATTCCTGAAAGTCATCTTGAATTCCCACAGTAGAGCCAGAGCATAGACTATGAAGTACTCAATCTATTTATTGACACTACTAAGTAAGCACCACTTAACAAAGTTTAGTTACATAACTATCTATCCAACAATAACCAGGCATTCTATAGCACCAAATTGAATACCCTTCAGCATATCATGTTTAATGAGCACCTTTCATCTCCATCACAAATTACTCCTGCAGGCTTGCCATTGTCATCCAATGCAGTATCTGTGTCCTGTCCCTTATCCTGTCGATTCTTCAAAGCACAAGTCACATGAAGATCACAGTCACAATCTTTGCAATAATAGCACCATGCAGTGCCATCTTCGTTGCATCCATCACAGACATATACAAGCGTCTGTGTCAATACAAGTGGGTGTTTATGCTGATTGTACCTCATCTCCTTGGGTGATTTCTCAACCATTTGTTCAATTTCCTTCTCTAGCCTTTGAAGTTGAGCATCAGTGAAGGGATAAGCCTTGGATCCATGGGTGGACACTGCACTTCTGGCATTATCTGTCAGAGTTTTTCCATCTGGACCAACCACAATTAAGGATGGGATGCTTCTTACACGGAAAAGCAAGAGCCAGCCATGGCAGGTTGTTGTAGTATTCTTCAAAAGCCTCTTGATCTCGGTCAGTAGAAAGGTTTGGAGTGAAACTTCGGCAAGGGGGGCACCAATGAGCAGAGAAATACAAAGCAAGTGTCTTGCCCACAATTTTAGATACCTGGACCTATTACAAGAATCAAAACATATAAATAATTATTTCATGTCTGGCTGTGGTTTAGTGGTTGAAAGGCAGAACTCATAAACAAAAAAACTCAAATTGAAAGTATTGGCAATTTAACTGTTTCACGCTGCTCCTTAGTTCACTAATAACTTATGTATATGTACAGTGTAGTTCCCTAAAATTATAACATACTTTCAACCAGATTCAAACAGTTAATTTGAAAACTGTACAACCGAAAATTTGTATATAAAGATTTGTTTTATTTAATTTTGAACACACCTTTTAGAAATGACCGATATCTCATTTGAAGCATTATTTTCTTTGCTTTTGGGGGGTGAAGATCTCCGGGAAATCTATGTTTTGCATTGCCTGCAACAAGCCCACATAAACAGATCTGTAAATTAAGTATATATCTTATAAGCAGCATGAGTTAGAAGAAAATGAAAAACTATAAACATGGAAAAGTATATGGAGAACTAAAGTTGAAGTAGAATGGTATCACAACCTACCAACAAGCATTAGCATTCATCTTTTTCATAAACTAAGCTGCTCTATATAAATCTTGACCTCCAAAATGAGGATAGAGCAGCAAGTTGCATATTCAGTTCAACATGAAATCAACTAAAGTTTCTAAAATTAGTCAACTTGCGAGTGGAACAACAAACTGTATAATGACTATGTTTAGACATCATTCATCTCATAATTAAATGTAACAACAGCTCTATAGTATTAAAATCACTTTCGGAAAGGAATATAGCATGTAGTTCCATTAAGAGTTAAAATGGAGATTGAAGTTGATCTATGATTATAGTAGTATACAAATCCATAGGATGACTGTAAAGAAGCAAAATCAAATGGTTAGCTTAAATACAGAAAAAAGACTTGAAAATTAAGAGAGCACTAAAAAATAGTCTATAGTATTGTGGAAATTGATGAAAGTAATTGGTTTGATAAGTAAACAAGAACACACCTTTTAGAAATGACCGATATCTCATTTGAAGCCTTATTTTCTTTGCTTTTGGGGGGGTGAAGATCTCTGGGGAAATCTATGTTTTGCATTGCCTGCAAGAAGCCCACATAAACAAATCTGTAAATTAAGTATATATCTTATAAGCATCATGAGTTAGAAGAAAATGAAAAACTATAAACATGGAAAAGTATATGGAGAACTAAAGTTGAAGTAGAATGGTATCACAACCTACCAACAAGCATTAGCATTCATCTTTTTCATAAACTAAGCTGCTCTATATAAATCTTGACCTCCAAAATGAGGACAGAGCAGCAAGTTGCATATTCAGTTCAACATGAAATCAACTAAAGTTTCTAAAATTAGTCAACTTGCGAGTGGAACAACAAACTGTATAATGACTATGTTTAGACATCATTCATCTCCTATCACAATATATGTACATTATATACAACCTTTATGTGCTGAAAAGAGTGGGAGAGGATAATGGAATTCTTATTCATTATAGTGGATAGGTAACGAGGGAGAAGCGATGATGCAATGGATGAAGGATAAATAAGAGTTTATAGCAATGGGATAAGGTTAGGAATATAGAATAGAGGTTAATAGGAGTTGGTAGGGTCAGTTAGTAATGTTTACTGTGTATGTAGGAATAACCAAAACCAACTATAAATAAAAGGATCCAAGATACTAGGTAACAAAAATTAAATGAAAGGTTCAACATATTCCATTTACTGTTGCCCATAGAAGTCAAAGGATCCAACATTTTGAAAAAGAAACTTTGAATATATTATATTTTAAGAATAATAACATACATAACAGTTTTCCATGAAAACCAACATTATTAATTGTTACATAAAGCTCCAAATAATTTATACGAAAGTAGTGCCAACAACAAGTGGCAACAGTCAAAATGTCAAAACAAGTAATGCATGCATTCATTTTAAGTAAATGCTTCCTTTTGTAAAAATTTGTTAGAGAAAAATGTGCCTTTAATTCCTAGCCTCTACTACTTCAAAAGCTAGAATAAATTGAAATCTACAGCAAAACCATAATAAATAGGAAAGCCTTGACAATATTATTGCAAACGAGGAAATGACAGAGATTAGAGATACAGATAATTTTGCCCTTAGAAATGGAACCTCATACAGTGTAGGAAATTTTTTAGCTGATATACAAAATGGGGAGTATCATTTAGTAGGTAGAGATTTATTTCCTAAGTGATACACAAACTACTCCATTTCTTTTGACATTTTATCAACTCTAACTGTTGCTTGTCTCATAGATTGTAAAGTTTTTCTTAGTGAGAAAATCCATTAGTTCCGAGAATTTTAATTTCATCCTCAGCAGCAGTCTACATCTTCTATAATTAATCCTATTGAAAGAAACCTGGAAGCCCCTTCCGTGAGACTATGGAATTAAAATATAAAAATATAGGGTAGAGAAATCAATTGTCATTTCTAAAAACTGTCACCAAAATCTGTTTTCATTGTTTTAAACTTTAGCAACCTGCATTATTTCTTTGCTTGTCATTTGATAAGTTTATAACCAATTGATACGGTTGGCAGGTTGGATGAAAAAATGATCGAATCTCTTTTTGGGTATCTCGATCTCGATCTCGATTTACTTAACCAATTGAAGAACCATTTGTTGGATTTGCCAAAATTCAAATCGTGAGAAAACTCTTCCAACATTCATCAAAAATTTTAAATGAAAGGTGTTGGGTATTGTAAAAATTATCTCCACTGACATGACACAAGCGCGATAAAGGGGCGTCTATCTCCACTTCCATGACAAAATTCCAGTAAAGGGGCGTCTATCTCCACTGCCATGACGAAAGCGAAGTACAACAATTTTTGACATTTTTGTGCTGAAATATACTGTAGAACCAATGGACCCGCCACAATGAGGAGGGAGGGCAGTAGAACCACAAACCTGGCAGTGAGGATGAACCGTCAACAAAATGGACAAGATAGGGTATAAGTGGCAATAGAGAGACGATGAATAGGTAAACAAGAGAATACCAAAAAAAGGAAATCCATAAGTAATAACAAAGACAGCATCAGACAATAAAGACCCATTTGTCATATTCTCAGCTACAACGTGAAAGGGAATAGTATGAGGAAAAGCTTTAGGCTTTGTGAATTCAAGAATATATTGTTAATAGAGGAGCCAATCAAAGAACATGAATGATCAAATCATCGAAGTTTCACCTAAAAGCTAGAGCCAACATCCAGGGTGGTGTTCATGGGTTCTGATGATATTTTCAATTTTTCTAAGTGAAGATCAATCTCTGGTGGGGGTCATGACCTAGGAGGGTTTGTTGGTGGTCCTGTCATAATTACTCCTGCTTTTACTTTGCATGCTTTAAATCTGTTGGCCTTACTGTGCATTCAGTTTTGGTATCATAGCTTGGCATTTCCAGCAAGCCGGACAAGGACCTTAACCATACTCCCGGTATTGGCCATTGTGTTGACAAGAACATTGGAAGAATGGCACCCAAGGCTGCAAGTTTGTCCACGAGGTAATGTTTCAGTCCCTCTTGTTGATCCTCGAGCTAAAATTTCTTCTGATGAATATTATGATACTTGTGTATATAGCAGCCATGCCCTAGTTGGATACTTTGCCAGTTGTATCCCCTCTAAGAACATGATCTGGGCTTGGATTCTAGAAGCCTGGGAGGCATTTGGTTGGCATTTCTAAGCACAAGAAAACTAACCAAGGTATTGTAAGTTTAGGTTTAATGAGACCACAAGTTGTGACTATCACGCGGTGCAAGGCAGCAAGCTCTGATCTGTAGGAATAACCCAGTTGTTAATTTGATCAACACTTGTTTCCATTGTCAAAGCTGAAGCACCATATTACAGACTATACCCATATAGTTAGGTTGCCGTGTACAACCACTGTACCTCAAGCTCTTTACCAGACCCCTCTACCCTTAAATGTTAGACATGACGGTTGTATAGATGTGTGCCAAAATTTCCCCAACGCTGGTAAGCAACCTCAAACCCAAGCCACCCTTCAGCTAATTGCCTCTTTGTTGGGAGCAAATCAAGCGAGTTGTAAAGTTTATTCCAGAAAAAATCACAACTTTCCACAGAAGCAGCCTTTTTTGGTCGGCACAGGACTGAAATCAACCCAAAGAACTTCAAAATCAACCCTACAAACGTGAAAGAATTGACCACAGAAACGACAAGATTGGCAAGACCTGAATTAAATCTAAAAGCAACGAAGTCGACCTTACCTTTCGAGAGACTGACCGGGCCTTTCTCAAATGCTCGTGTCTGCCCGAGGGTTAGGTTGAATAGAAACCAGGCAACCAGCTAGGTAAAACGCGGAGCTAAACAAATCCCAGAGTTCATCGCTAAAGACGAGCATGGACACACAATAATTATCCATTGAACGCATAATGATTTTGGTGATGGTTAGAAAAAAGTCTGCTAATTTGTTGGTCACAAAGTCACATTACCAGAATTGTTGAAATAACAATGCCAACCTGTACCCAATATGGGAATCTGAAGCTTAGTCACACTAGATCTTAGCCTGACATGAGTGTGTTTCTATGGAAAATAGTACTTACAAGGCCATGGAAAGAGTGCTCGCCAAGTACAGAGAGAAGATCGGTGAGTTCAACTCTAGAATCAGCTAGGGTTTGAAGTAATCGAGCTCTTGACCGGGTCGCTTGATCAACTTTCCGCTTGTATAGATATAAACATTCTTGCTCCAACTGAAGCAACATCCTATCTCGTTCCACATCACTTTCTCGAACTTCGTCCCATATTTGTTGCAGGCATCACCAATTATTTATTGACCATCACAAAAATGCTTAAGCTTAAATTTTAGGAAAATGATGAGAAATGATTTTCTATCATAATAAAGGGGGATCTGGAAACATTGAAAGCAACAAAAGCAGGAGCGTTGAATTCAAAAGGAATCGCAGCGTTCTGTGAAGTTTTATGCGACATTGATAAAAATCCTACAGAGAAGCCAGATAACCGTAATGGAGCTTGAGCCCGACTTCTCTCAGATGCCTGTCGATGGCTCCATCGCTGTCAGGAAGAATTGTCTATGTGGTCCACATCAGCTCGAAATAGGGCTTCTCCACTTCAGGGATGGGATCGGATCCCACGATCAGGGCTGCTGCATCGTCGTCGAAGAGAGCTTCTCCGACCATACTGTCCAGGTGAGTATCAGAGGGGCCACGGAAGGTAATAGCTGTGATTTCACTGCAGACGACCAGAACCCGAGCTGCCCGATTGTTCTCCGTGAGATCCTTCGCAACACGGAGAACGGTGCCTCCAGCGAATCAGGGGGAAACAGAGTGAGACTCTTCCCATTCACCCAAAGGAGATTGCTCAACTCTGATGTCCTCAATCATATTAACAACTTCATTCATCTTAGGACGTTGCTCAGGCGACTGTGAACAGAACTCAAAGCAATCTGCAACATGGAAACCATCTCTTTTTCAATGTTCTTGTACCTCATCAATTCAAGGTCAAACACTTCAGCAGTCCATTCCTCCCAGACAATAGATTGAACCCATTTTGGAAGATCAACACCTTCTTCTTGAGAATGATAGTGCATAGGAGATTTTCCAGTCAAGACCTCAAGCAGTAACACACCAAAGTTGTACACATCAGCCTTTTGGGACATTTTTTTCATTTCTGCCTGCTCAGGTGCCCTGTACCCTACATATCTAGATGAAGCATGAATATGTGAGGGATTCAGCAGCAGAGCCAGCCCAAAATCAGAAATGCATGCAACACCATTCTTGTCCAAGAGAATATTAGAGGATTTGATATTCCCATGCGGGATCTTCAGAGATCCATATTCTTCATGGATGTAAGCAAGGCCCCGAGCAGCTCCTAAGACTAGACTAATCCTTGTAGTCCAATCCAATGGTGTTCTTCCTGGACCTCTGTTTCCTATTTTGTACACAAACAGAATTCGTTTAAATAAAATTGATAATAAAAGATAATAAATTGGCAGTCACATTTTAATCCACTTGTTATGGACACAGAGGTGTCAAAATCCTAATTGTGTGAAAACATTGAGATTGCTTCCTCAAAAAATTTGATACTTCTCTGCTACTAATAGATTTGGATACTTCTCAGTGATAGATCTAGGTTAAAATGGATCCATGCAAGTAAATTTTTATTATAAACAACTCCCCTAGTTAACACGTCCATACCAAGTTGCCATTTTAAAACAAAAAGTAATAAACAATGTCAGCCAACTATACAGACAAGCATAAAGTGTTCAGGGATCTCTCTACCTGGGATATAGGATGCAACTCTCTGTGCAATGATTGTATGAAAAAAAATCTTGTGCTTCACATCTCAATGGGATGAGGAGGTTTATCAGAATCATGTTAACCGATGTAACTGTGCATTGAATCTAAATGATATAATGGATGCATCGATAGCTGCAAAAATTAACACAAATACATCTAAACTTGAATGTGATATGCAATTGGAAGTTATGAAACTTGAGATGCATATCTTAAGTTCACAGCCAAACCATAAGTATATACACACGGCCAACATAACATGGTTTTATATGGTTGTAGAGGCCGCAAAGTTTAAGATACATACTTGATACAAATAACCAATGGCAGTGTAATTACGGTTTTCATATGGACATGAAAGGGCAAAATATGCATGTTGGATTTGCTAAGTTTGAAGTCCCAGTATATATCACCAACTGATCATGGGTTTGAGGGTTTGAGATGTACATAAAGGTAGTGAAGCTTGAATATACATATTAAGTTTATATAAATAGTTTCTTTGCTAATTTATAAATAATAATAATTTGTTATAATTTAGGAAAATGCTTAAAAGTTAAAACCTCTTCTGCTTAGTTATATTGAGTTGGCATATACATAGATTCATCTTAAATTTTTTTAAATAACTTCAGATCTAAGAAATAGCAAGGAGGAAGAAAAACCAGATCCGTTTCTTCAAAAATGTAGAATTAAGACAAATCTCTGCTAGTAGTTAAAATGTTGGTTTTCACGGGCTGTAAGGGCACTTATGTTTCAATGCAAAGAGCAATTATGTCTCAGTCCTAAGAGCACTTTTGTCTCAGAGCACTTTACACTTCACTTTTTCTGGACCCTGCTCTACTTGTAAATTAAGATGGATCCCATGATGATGTTTAATATATTCTGAATCTTGCTCTTGTTTTAATAAATCTTAAATTAAGATGGACCCCATGATTAATAAATTCTGAATATTGCTCTAGTTTTAATAGATCTTAAATTAAGATGGATCCCATGATGATGTTTAATATATTTGGGTGATTGTTCAATAATGATAAATGAGATCATTTAAGTTTGAACTGTATAGTATACATGGTCATATCTAACCTACCTGGGTTTTAGAGCAGCCTGTGGTAAATGACCTATTTCAGTTTACATAGACAACCAATGTATCATAGGTTTAATATCCACATAGACGTTATGAAGCTTGAAGATCTATCATAGTTTATTTGGGTCTGTGCTACTAGAGTAATAAGTTGAATCCCAGAAGTAACAGACAAACGACTACTACATTTCGACCAAAAATCCGACGGCCGTCATGTCGGATTTTCGACACTTTCCTGTCGCATGTACGACACTTTGATTTTTTTTAAGCGTCAGAAACTTGCCGTCGGTTAGCTGACACTTAAATAACCGTCGGTTAAGCGACACCTATGTAACCATCGCTTAAATGTAAAGTGTCGCTTAAGCGACATAATATTTTCAACAGTAGTAATTTTTTTTTGAGAAAATAGCCTTCATAACCGTCGCTTAAGCGATGAATATCAACTAAAGGCGTCGGATATGCGACACCTACAACCGTCGGATAAGCAACGTATAGTAAACTAAACGTCGAAAACGCGACACATATTACCGTCGGAGAAGCGACGGCTATCTAGAAAAGGCGTCGGATATGCAACACCTACAACCGTCGGATAAGCGACGTATATTAAACTAAACATCGGAAACGCGACACATATTACCATCGGAGAAGCGACGACTATCTAGAAAAGGCGTCGGAAAAGCGACAGCAGAAATCGTCGCTTAAGCGACGCTTGAGGAATTTTTTTTTTTTAAAAATTAATTTTTTTTTTGCTAATTCTTATACATATATTTTAAAAACCAAAGTTATCAAATGATACCCATAAACCCGTCAGAAGCCATAACTTAAGCTATGATATAGT
>LPNX010708788.1:2347-14055 GCA_001517045.1 Pseudotsuga menziesii
AATAAAGTTTGGAAAGGGCCAGTGAGCAGGTGCAAGGTACTAAAAGGAAAAATTAGAGACAGTAACAGAAAAAAGGACTCAACAAGCCATAAACTGTATATTACCTTTCATCATCAAAAAACTTGCAAATATTGCAGAAATACTGTGCTATAGAAAATCCTTTGCAGGAAGGAGTTACACAATTTGATGCAACAGGCTAGATCTGCAAGCATTTCATGCACATCATCTCTTTTGTTGCTTTCCTGCAATTAATGAAATATTAGAAACTAGGATGCAAAGGAAAGCAATAATCATCAAAGGTTCAATACAAACTAGAACATCTGAATGCAATATGGAGAATAACGAACCTGTCCATTGAGTGGTCACTGACTTTATCATGGCAGAATCTACATGTGAAAAGTTGGTTACAACAACCAGCGTTCAATTTGCAGTTCCACTTGTAATGCTCACACCCAAATATTTTCTGATCTGAATCTCAATATGACAGGCAGCGCCCATGTATGTATTCACCATTCCTGGACTGAATTGCTCTTGACTGGGGCAACTTCTGCTGAGCAGCAATCCATCAGCTAAAACCATCCAACACATGAATCCACATTAATGTGCATTATTACATGATTCAAGGCTAAGAACTACAAGCAAGAAGTAAGAACTGACCTCGTCATGAGGTTCTGAATAAGATATGCTTTTTGCCGTGGATCAAGGGAAGCATCACTTGACACTTTGTGTATTGCTGACTCAAGCTCCTTCTGATTCATTCGGAAAATGTCGTTCCACCCAGGGTTGAACTTCTGGCTGCCATTCATCAAAAATTGTATTTTTAGTAGCCTGCCGCCAAGTATCCATCATTGTATTTTGTTCTTCTTGTGTGAGAACACTTGTCACCCATGGTAGCATTGACTAAAGAACTTCTGCTCCTGTGGTGCCAATGATGCGACCTACTATTTTATCCTGTTTGTCTTTGGATCTTATTGTTTTTTATTAGAATTACAAATGATGAAATCTATGTGTTAATATTGCTCCTCTTCTTGATTCTTAAAGGGTGCTAGCTCAATGGAAGAGCACCTGCTTTACAAGCAGGAGATTGGTGGTTCGATTCCTCCATGCCCTAATGATATTGCAATGTATTTATAAAGGTAAAAAATGTAGTAGTGCAAGATGGATGCAATATTAGACGCAATACTAAATGCAAAACATGATGTAAAAGTGGACGTCACACCAAACACAAAAGTGGACGCAAAATCCAACCTTATGTTAGACGCAAATGTGGACACAAAAATTGATGTCATACTAAATGCAAAATTGGATGCAAAAAGAGACTCAACACTAGACACAATTAATGACTCAAAACTAGATGTAATAATAGGTCCAAAACTAGATGCAACAATAGATGAAAAAGTGGATTCCTAACTAGATGTAAAATTGGACATTAAATTGACCACAAAATATGGTGTATCGATGGACATAAAACTAGGTGTAACATCGGGTGCAAAACTGGAAGCAACATATGGCGCAAACAAAAACTTAAAACGAGACACAATTTTAGATGCAAGACGGTACAAAACATTGGATGTAAAACTAGACGTAATATTGAATGCAAGATGGGTTGCAACATTGGACACACAACTAGATGCAATATTAGATACAAACATAGGCGCAAAACTAGGCACAACACTAGGCACAACACTGGGTGCAAAATTGGGCTCAAACATAGATGCAAAAAAAGACATCAATCAGGATGCAATACTAGGTGCAAACCTAGATGCAAAATTTGACGTAAAATGAGATGAAACATTTGGCACAAACATGGATACAAAAAAATACATAAAACAAGATACAAAACTAGATGCAAATGGTGATGCAACAATATAAGTAAATTTGGATGCAAAACTAGACCCAATATTGGGCTTAAAATTGGATGCAAACCTAGATGCAGAATTGGACACATAATTTTATGTAAAACATGGTGCAAAATTGGGTGCAAGACTTGATGAAAAACTAGGAGGAAAATAAGACGCAACATTGGATGCAAAAATGAGCGTGAAATTGGGTGCAAACAAGGATGTAACAAAGGACGCAAAAAAAGATGCAATAGAAGTTGAAAAATTGGGCACAAATAAAGGCGTAACATTAGATGCAAAAAATTGGGCGCAAAAATGGACACAAAAATGGATGTTAAAAAGGACGGAAAAAAAGATGCAATAGACGGCGTTTTACGAAAATGTACAATAGCACCTGTTTTAGCGCCGAATTGTTCACCACAATTAGGAAAAAATTACACTAAAATCCGGCGCTAAATTCGACGCTAAATCCAGTTTTTGTTGTAGTGCGAGGGGCATCTCGAATATATTCTTCCATTGTTGCTAGAAATGACTGAGGTGGTTGCATCAGAGATTGAAATGCAATGAGTCTATGTAGTTCAGAACATGCATTAAACCAAGTTTCTGTATGATCCACTAATAACTTAGACAACTATAAATTTGTTCCCATCTAAATTTACAAAGAATGTTTCAGATGGCTCAAATACCTGACCCAATATTGGGAACTGGAAGTTTCGGGCAAGTTCTAGGCCTTTGCAAACTTCATAAAATTCAGACAAAGTCTCTGCCTGCATGCAAAACCTACACCCATTATAATGATGAAGGCTGAAAAATAATCTATTAATTCTTCTGTTTAGAAAGATGCATGACGTGTCTGACTAATTGTTTAAGCAATTGCACTCCACTATCATACAATATGCTTTTATTTGATAATGATAAACTTAACTGTAGATTAATATTAACAATCAAATATCTATAACTAATCAGGTAGTACATATAACTCTTATAGCCAGTTTATTGGCCAATAGACCAATTTGACAAATAACAAAAATTAGACAAAAAAGTTCCAAAAAAAAAAACCAGAAACAACAGATACCTGTTGACCAGCCTTCCTATAAATATCAAGGGCTTTGATGGCTTCGTGTCTTGGCATCTCAAAAAACTAAAATCAAATATAGGTATCGATCAAAACATATCCTCAAGAAGAAATCCACATACATCTTGTACAAAGATAATATTGAAAAACTTAAGATAAATGAGACCATAAAATGCAATCAATCATACCTTGTCCACCAGATTAATAATACCATCATTGATTGCACAATAAATCTTAAAGCTTTCCTTCAAGACCTACAAACAAATGAGAAAGCAACTAAACAACAATGTAAAAGCATATAGTAAATGTAAAATTGGCAATTCTAGCCCTAAAATACATCATTTCTTATTACTTGCAAGTTGTGTTTAATTCACTTGGATAACATGCATCACTAATTTAATCTCAGAAAACTCAAACATCCAGATATAAAACGCAAATTTAACTAACTCCTGAATCCCTATTTTTCACATTGCTAAAAATGACAGACAACTCCCAGGTAGTGACAAGTACTGGCAATTTAAAATTTCCTTTCATACTGTCTTGTCATCCAAATATCACTCAAGACTCTAGAAAAAACATATTTTCATCAATGCAAAAATGTAGACTGTAGGATTATCAGCAAAACAAAGAGAATGAACTTAAAACTTACCAATGCCAAGGCATATTGAATGACATAATTGCCAACAGCTGCTCCCTCTGGCTGAAAACAATGGCTTAAATGTAATTAAAGCAATCAAAACACCATGGCAACATACTAAACTGGGTAAAAATTGTTTGAGAAATGTTAGAAGAATGCAAATTTTAAAAGAAGCACACAAGAAATAGTACAATTACTGATAAATTCCACTAATTGTTAAAAACTCAACACTATCACACACTACGTGGCAGCCAACAAGGCGGTAGAGTAATTGTTGCAAGGTAGGTAGATGCTCTAACAAATCCTCATTATCCAAGTCTCTTGATTTGCTATGACCCTGTGAACAATGGTAAAACAAGAAATATATCTTCAATGTGATCAAGAAAGAGCAAATTAAATATAATTTACATTAAATCCTACATATGCCACAGCACTGCATACCTTATCCTATCCATTTGATGCCTTTGATGGTAACCGCTCAGCTTCTACATCATACTTCAAAACTCTATAGCACTCCAGACGTACTTCCAAGAATAATGCATATGTGCGAACCCATGCAGAGCAATCCCAAGCTGCAAAGAATAACAAACAAATTGCTACAATATCAATATCAATAGTATAGCTGTGTGGCCCCTGCATTTCATAGTATTAATTCTTGCACATGATCTAGGAACTAAGAATCAATCTCATGAAAGAATAATCAACAAATACTCATGCAATGGTGTTAATCGGAACCGGAATTGGTTTCCTTTCTATATATTTAATAAACAATGAATGGTTACAATACCAATGTCAAGAAATAGCTTAACTCCATGAAGAATTCGAATACCTAAGGAGACAATTCGAAATCAGTGAGTGAGTCTAGCTTAACTGACTCTCCACCATTGGTTCACACTCAGTTAACCACTTGACGAAAACCCTAATTGACTCACCAAACCCTAACTGAAGTCGGAGTGCAATAAATGACTAAATCTCAACTGAAGGAGATCAAACACATGTCATAGCAAGCCAACGATCAAGTGCTAGTGCTCCATGACTTCAATGAACCCCTATGAGGTTAACTGAAGCTGAACTGACCATTAGAAGTTGGAGGAGGTGCCTTGTTGACTCCATATCATTAAATAATAATAAATAATCATTAAATAATATATTTAATGATAGGAGGCACCTTAACTGACTAGTTGAACTGATTGTAACCACCAGTTAGCAATTAGGTGCATTAATGTCACTCAGATCACCCCCGGAGTGCTCCAGTTAGCCTCCTTGATTTTAGGAGAAGGCTAAGTTATCCTCCTTGACTATAGGTAGGCGTGGGTGTGATTGGATGATGGCAATTAATGCTCCACTGATGTCAATTAATGTCAATTATACTTAGGATAGTGGTTTAACTAGGCCAATTTGACCAAAAGAGTGTGTATGATGGTAAATGTCTCCAACACCCCCCCTTAAGCTATACTCAAGAAGAGTTAGAAAACATAGATGCATAAAATGTTAGGGCCCCGGAAACTAAGGCCATAGGTCACCCTGTACAATTCTGAAACTGAAACAATGCTCAAAACAAACTAAGTGAGGAAAAGAGGGAAAACCCAGTGGGAAAACCCCCCCCTCAAGCTGAACACTGAAAGTATTCTGGATCACCCTGATGAACTCACCCCCAATAGTGAACAGAGGTAAGTGAACTTCTTTTCTAAAAATCTCTTGGTGAAGATGTCTGCAATCTGCTCATTAGTCAGACAGTATTGCAGAATGATGGTCTTGTCATGCACTAGCTCCCTGATGTAGTGCATGTGAATCTCTACATGCTTGGTCCTCTGCCTGGTAACTAGATCCGTGGATATCTTAATAGCACTCTGGTTGTCACAAAAGAGGACAATGGACAAAGTACTACCAAGATCAAACTCCGAAATAATGCCTTGCAACCAAACTGCTTGGATGCAAGCATTCACCGCTCCTCGATACTCGGCCTCTGCTGAAGATAGTGCTATGGCAGCCTACTTTTTGCTTGACCAGAAAATAGGGCCACCACCAAACATGAATACATATCTGGAAGTTGACTTCCGATTAATAGAATCACCCACCCAATCGAAATCTATGTATCCAACCAGCTCTAGCTTGGAGTCTGCAGCATAGTGAATGTCGAAGGTCCTGGTTCCCTGAATGTACTGGAGGATCCTCTTGGCTTCCTTCCAATGAATATCATGAGGCTGCTGCATGTATCTTGATACAGAATTCATGGCATAACAAATATCAGGCCTAGAATGTGTCAAGTACAACAAGCTACCAAACAGTTGTCGATAGATAGTGCAGTCCATGGGAGGTGTGTGTTTTCCTTCTTCAAGGCTGATCCCTGAAAGGAAAGGGAATGGTGCAGGCATACATTCAGCCATGTTAAACTTGAATAATGGGTCTGAAATGTATTTTGACTGAGTGACCATAATCCCATCAGAATTTTGCTCGATTTCGAGCCCCAAAAATTGTTTTAGAAGCCCCAAATCACTCATTTCAAAGGCATTGTGGAGAGCAGTTTTGATGGATGAAATGGAGGCAATTGTGCTACCTATGATCAGTAAGTCATCAACATATAAAACAATGATAATTATATTACCATCATTCTTCTATAAATACACATTTGGATCTGATCTACATCTCTAAAAGTTTTGCGAGAGAAGGAAGGCATCCATCTTGGAATACCATTCTCTTGGGGCTTGTTTTAACCCGTATAGTGACTTCTTTAGCTTGCAAACCAAAGATGGATCAGTGATGTAGCCCTCAGGCTGATTCATGTATATCTCCTCATGAATATCTCCATGCAGAAAGGATGACTTAACATCCATGTGATGCACCTCCCAGTGCTTGGATGTGGAAATAGCCAAAACAAGGCGGATGGAGTCCATTTTTGCAACCGGTGCAAAAGTCTCATGGTAGTCCACTCCTTGGACCTGAGGGAAACTTTTTGCTACCAGCCTTGCCTTATATTTGCAGGTGCTTCCATCAGCAGCAAGATTTTTCCGAAACACCCACTTGCATTGAACCAATTTCCTTCCCCAAGGAAGAGAAACTAGCTCCCAAGTAGTGTTTTTCTGAAGAGAATTCATCTCTTCATCCATGGAAACTTGCCATCTTGGATTATTCCGAGCATGGTAGTAGGATTTTGGATCTGAACTAATCATCAAATAGCAAGTTTTGGACAGCAAATTATTAGAACAAGAGAGCGCAATACCTACTCTTTGGAAATCAGACCAGGTTCTCCTTGGATCATCCGGATTTCCAATGTTGTCTCTTGCGGAGGAGAGTGTCTGTTGGGCCCATGTAGGAAGATGATTTTGCACTTTAGGTTCTGATTTAGTATCTAATGATTGTTGCACACTGATATCAGAAATCAGAGGATCCTATTGGAATATAATCCATCAGGATTATACGTTATTGTAAATATTAGGAATATGAAGAGACTCTCGGATGTGTGATCCCAAGAGTCATTGTAGATGTATAAATAAAGGCATTCTATGGAGAAATAATAAGAATTCGGGAGTCATTCCACCTGATAGTGGTATCAGAGCACCACCTTCCATAACTCCTGGCTGCATTTCAGTCCTGGAATTCTGCCTACTAGACGTCCGTTCTGACCTCTGCCAATTTGTTTCAGGCTGCTTGCAATTCGTCAGTTTGCCTCTGCTTGTCTCCTACAACCTAAGTGCCATAATTGTATGCATTATTTTTCAATGGGTCTAATTTGAGGTACGACAGATCCTTTGATCCTGCATTTTGATAACTGTTGCATTATTTACTCCCTCAATTCGGTGCATGCTCTTTGACCACCCGAACGACTGAATTCTTGGTCATACGTTTGCTATACCTAACCCTTATTTTGGAGTTGTGTTATTTTATCACCGTCTCATACATCCTACTATTATGAATTTCTTCATCGTCCCATAGTGCTCACACTTTGCTATTGCGGTTATTTTTCACCGTTCAATCTTGCTCCCACTCCACCACTTGCTGAGATATTCTCCACAGCAGCGTTGAGAGGGTTGTGCGCCATTCTTATCCCATCTACACTCTACAACCATAGCCTGTGTGTTGTAGAGTCCTTGTGCTTTCTGCTCGAACATGGGAAGAATCTGCATGCTGTATGTGAAGTCCTATTGTCTGAGCTGGGATTTCATGTGGAGATTTGTTTTAAGAGCTGCAATGGATAATTGAGTACTACGGTCAACCAAGATGAGATCTCAGTACCCAAGCTAATAATTTCTTGAAGATTGAAGTCGTCTTTCTATTTTGCTGCTATGATTTCGTTGAAGACCGGTGATTAAATATTGTTGGTAGAAGATTCATGCCATTTCTCAATTGTGTGAAGGTAAAATATTGTTACTACTCATGATCGTTGGACTGCATAAAACCTAATTTTGCATGAACAGATTGAGTGGGAATTATACAAATATTTTCATGTGTATGAATTGAGAATAATGTGGTTGTATGACCCATTTTTGTATGAGCATGGTTGCTGTGTATTGATGAATCGTGACTGCTATTTGATGCGTTGGAGAAATAATGTATGCTGCGTATGAATTCGAGACTGATGTATTGAAGTAGTGATATTGAAGAATATAAGTCTTTGTGAAGAATTTTCTTTTGTATTTCAAAGTTTGTATGACAATAGCAGAGACAATGACATTGTTGTAAAGCTTGAGGAAGGTGGCAGAGACTTAGACCTGCACCTTTACTCTTTCTTCTTTTTTCTCCTACTGTTTTAGTTGCAAGATTCAATCACATAAGATGAAATCTATAGCATCTGTAGTTGGTGCCACTCTCACTGGAAAAGAAACTTATCCAAAATGGTGGAGGAAGATCAAATCTTCCTTCATCTACAATGACCTTTGGGACGGTATTTGCAAAGGCACCACAATAGAGACAGAAGATGGAGGGCCCATAACCAGAGACCTAGGACCTCCAGAGTCTGAGAAAGAGAAGGCCATTTGGAAAACAAAAGACAAGAAATCTTAGCGATAATCACTGCCACAATCAGTGAAGAGGTGAGCCAGCACATATTGCCCGCAAAGTCATGTTTTGAAGCACTAAAAACATTAAAAGATCTGTATGATTCACACTCTGAAATGGAAGTTATTCAACTAATGCTAAAACTATTCAGTTTAGAAGTAAAAGACAATGATCCGATGTTACTTGCCTCTGAAATCAAAGCTATCATGCACAAGATTCAAGCCACTGGTATGAAACCAGATCTTCCCCTTGCAGCATTTGTAAAATCTCTGTATCCTTCTCACTCCAACTATCTTGAGTCATTGCAAGCAAGTGACAAGTTCAAATCACTAACATTTGACACCCCGGTAGAGAAGATAGCTGACAGAGAGAAAGATTTTGGTAAGAAGACAACCGAGAATTCTGGATAATCACTTTGCTTTGCTCAAAAAGCAAAGAACCACACCAAAGACCAATCCAATGATCATCCCAAAGGAGAAAGCAGCAAGAGAGTCAGAGGAAGAAGAAACTTCAGAGGTAGAGGAGGCGAAAACAACTCCAGCAAAAGATCAGATTTGAAGTGCAAGCGTTGTGGAAAGATTGGACACACAGCAGAGCAGTGTTGGGCTTCGTGGGACTCCATCAAAGACAGACATAACCAGAAGAAAGATGACAATAAGAACCAAGATGCTAGTAAATCTTCAGATTCTGCTCATTGTATTGTTGCACATTGTAATCTTGGTATTAATGAAATGACTTCACTTTCATCTTACACAGATTGTTGGCTACTTGATACTAGTGCAACATCACACATGACTTTTAGAAAATACTGTTTTGAAGAACTTAATGAAACAATAAATGGCATAGTTTACTTTGCAAATAAGTCAAGTCTTAAACCAAAGGGAATGGGCACCATTCGGCTGAAGATGCTTGGATTCCCTAATTTCTTGTTGAAGAATGTTCTTTATCTTCCAGAGTTGTAGAGAAGCCTGTTGTCCTTGGTGTAGATTCGACAGCAAGGCCATTCCATCCACATGATTGATGGAATCATAGAAATAAGAAAGTCCTCTAACAACCAAGTCATCATGACTGGATACGAAGATGGGAAGCTGCTGAAGCTAAAGGGTTCATCTGCAAGGGTTCAGAACTATTCCTACCTCTCTCAGCATGGAGAAGGTAATTTGTCATCAAGTTTATTGTGGCATGCAAGATTTTGTCATTTGAATTATAACAGTCTTCGTTTGTTGAGAAAGAATGGTGTATTTGGTTTTCCCACTATTCCCAAAGAAAAGAGCAAATGTGATGCATGTATATTAGGGAAACACAGTAAGTTGCCATTCCATGAATCTAATTTCAAAGCAAGTAGGAAATTAGAATTAGTGCATTCTGATTTATGTGGCCCAATGCCAACTCCTTCTGCCAATGGGAATAAGTATTTTATGACCTTTGTTGATGACTACTCAAGAATGTGCTGGATTTACGCATTAAAGACAAAATCAGAAGCATTTCAAACATTCAAGGACTTTCATGCATTGATAGAAAAACAAGCACAATCTAAAATTGGTACACTTCGTACTGACAATGGGAAAGAATAGACTTCAAATGCTTTTGAAGATTATCTTCGCCAACATGGAATTGCACATCAGACTACAGTCCCCTACAATCCTCAACAAAACGGTGTAGCAGAAAGAATGAACAGAACCATAATGAATATGGTACGCTCAATGATGTTTTTAAGAATGTAAAACTAATGTTTTGGAATGATGCAGTGAAATGTGCAGCCTATTTGAGAAACAGAAGTCCCTCAAATGCTCTTGATAACAGGACTCCACATGAAATGTGGTTTGGCCATCTCCCTTCAGTCAGGCATCTCAGAGTTTTTGGTTCCACCTATTATGCCTTGATTCCAAAGGAGAAAAGAAACAAGCTTGGTGCTCGAAGCAGAAAATGCATTTTCCTGGGGTACGAAGAAAACTCCAAGGCATACCGTCTGTATGATGAGGTAAACAAGAAGTTTGTTATTTCCAGAGATGTCATTTTTCTTGAGCCTAATAAAAATGACCAGTCCATTGAGAGACAGCTTGATCGTTTGGAAAAATATCCTCATCCAAAGAAATATTCTGAAAATGACTATGAAATTCCAAACCTTGAAGGGAAGATTCCTATTATGGATCAACCTTTGGAATTTCCATATGAAGCACCAACTCCCCCACATGAAGAAGTTCCTGCTACTTTACCTAAACAAGAGATTCAACTGGATGATATGATTGAGAGACTTGGAAGACTCAACCTTGAAGGAAATGAAGCACCACCAGCTGACCAACCAGGACCATCACGAAAGATTCCTAAATGGGCCACAAAGACACTTGAAAGTGTCCATCCGGATGAAGTTGAAAAGACGGGAACGAGAAGTTCAAAAAGACATGAAGATGGAGGAGAAGCAGATAATTCAGGTGATGACATGGATGTATCATTTTATTGTGAATTTAATTTATCTGCTAACTTTGAACCAACTTCCTTTGAATAAGCTTCTACTCGAGTTGAGTGGAAAGAAGCTATGCAGAATGAGTATGATGCACTCATGAAGAATGGAACTTGGAAGCTGGTTGACCCTCCAATTGGAACCAAACCAATTGCTGCAAGTGGGTGTACAAGAACAAATACAGATCAGATGGCTCACTTGACAATCACAAATCAAGGCTTGTAGCAAAAGGCTATGCACAGAAGGAAGGAATTGACTATGAAGAAACGTTTTCTCCTACAGCAAAATGGGCTACCATCCGTACCTTACTCTCTTTACCTGCTCAGAATGGGTGGAAATTTCATCAGATGGATGTGAAGACTGTTTCTTGAATGGAGACTTGAAAGAGAATGTCTTCATGTCTCAACCAGAAGGCTTTGTTGTGAAAGAAAAAGAACAAAAGGTATGCAAGCTTGTCAAATCCTTGTATGGCCTAAAACAAGCGCCTCGCGCATGGTATGAAAAATTAACCGAGCATCTTTTGAAGTTAAATTTCGAACATTTTGATCTTGATGCTGCAACATTGTTTATAAAGAAAGTTGGAATATTTGTTGTGTATCTTGTGGTGTACGTAGATGATCTTTTGATGACAGGGAACAATGAGAACTATATAGCATCCATAAAGAAATATTTGAAAAAGATCTTTGAAATGACAGATAT
>LPNX010708788.1:14367-24626 GCA_001517045.1 Pseudotsuga menziesii
GATTTGACATCATGTAGAGGCCAAGACAGTCCATCTTCGACATTCTTCCACAAATGATAAAGTTGCAGACATCTTCACCAAAGCACTTGGATGAAAAAAGTTTGAAAGATTCATAAACATTCTCGGACTTACTAACACCCCTTCAGATTAAGGGGGAGATTGTTGGAATATAATCTGTCAGGATTATACGTTATTGTAAATATTAGGAATATGAAGAGACTCTCGGATGTGTGATCCCAAGAGTCATTGTAGATGTATAAATAAAGGCATTCTATGGAGAAATAATAAGAATTCAGGAGTTATTCCACCTGAAAAATCCAAATCAGGGTCATCACCCCTAATTTCATCATCCAAATATTCAATGGAATAGGAAGGAAATTAAACAGTTTTCTGCTTCACTAGTTCCACCTCCTGAAGAGGCTCATCGAACTTGACACTTCTCTCGATGACGATCGGTTTGGTCTTGATATCCAGTAGCTTGAATCCTTTAGATTCATTAGGATACCCAATAGACAAACACTCTATGCTCTGCGGTTGCAAATCCCTTCTTTTATCAAGCGGAATCCGGACCCATGCAGTGGACCCAAACACCCGTAGGTTCGACACAGCTGGCTTGTGTCCAAAGTATGCTTCGAAAGGAGTCTTTCCTTTCACTGATGAATGTGGCATCCTATTCTGAATGTATTCTGCAGCATGCATGGCTTCAGCCCACAAATTTGCAGCAAGCTTCTTTGACTCCAACATACAGGTGATCATCTCTTTGAGAGACTGGTTCTTCCTTTTCGCTACTCCGTTTTGCTGGGGAGTGTAGGGAATTGAATCATTTGGACCTGAATACCACTTTGGGAGAAAATGTACAGCAACTCATTACTGACATACTCCCCTCCATTATCAAATCTCAAGATCTTGATCTTAAGCCCAGAGGCATTTTCGATCAAGCCCTTCAATTCAGAAAATTTTTCGCATACTTCTGATTTCCTTTCGAGAAAGAAAACCCATGTATACCTTGAAAAATCATAAATAAAAGTAAGGAGCTACCTTGATCCATTCATGGATGTGACAGGGATTGGACCGCTGATATTAGAATGTATCATCCCCAATATGCTTGTAGCTCGGTTTGCCTTCCCCCGATCGAACTTGTGCTCAGGGTGTTTTCCAATCACACAACCCTTGCAGACTCCCATGGTTTCCTTGATCACCGGGAGGCCTTCGACCATGGATTTTTTCTGTAATTGCTACAAATATTTGAAATTAAGATGGCCAAACCTTTCATGCCATAGCCTACTAACCTCATTTCCATGAGTTAGCAGAGCGGTGGGCTTTTCATCCGCAAGAAAGTGAGAGAACTCATAGGATTTTGCATGATGATTTGCAAGGCCTTTTGCAATGAGTTTCCCGGATGCAATTTCTGTTATCTCAACATCATTTGGGCTGAAAGAGACTCTCTTAGGAATTCCTGTATGTTTCATCTGATAGACACTAACAAGATTTGCTGCTAGAGACGGTACATACAAAACATTAGAAAAAAAACCATTTTCTAGATCTATAGCACCTTGTCCTTCGGAAATGATGGTGGAGTCATCTCCCATGTGGATGGGGATGGATTTTCCGGTCTCCAAGGATGAAAAGGAGTCTTTTTCAGCCATCATGTGATTTGAAGCTCCACTGTCAATCAACATTGCTTTGGACTTCGAAGTGCTTGCCATGAGGGCATGACCTTTCTCATGCTGTGGTTCACGATCTTGGTGATCTCTCCTCTGAAATATCTCCAAAATATTGATGTGATTCCTCTCAAGGAGAGAGGTTGCTTCATCAAGATTTTTCTTCATGCAGGCATGTTCAGGGTGAAAACCCTTCCTGCAGTAAGAACACCTGATTTTTTCTTTCCCATTGTGCCATTTTCCTTTGTTCTTCCTTGAGCCAGAAGATTCATCATGCTGCTGATTTTCAACTCTAGGCTTGGGAGCATCAAATTTAGTTTTCTAATTTTTCTGCTGCTTTCCTTTACCCTTCAGATCTTTGGGCCTCGAGGCATGGATGTCTTGATCACGGGAAGATCGGATGATCCCCATTTGGACAAGCTTGTCATGTTCATTAGTTAGAGACTCAATGAAGGCATTGAGTGTAGGCATCTTCCATCCGAGGGTTGTGAGCTTCCCTGCATGGAATGTAGAAACAAAAACTGAATAATCAGCCCCGTGTTTGGAGAGGATGGCTAGGATGAGTTGATCATCCTCCTTCTCCACTTTGCATTGCTTCAAGAGGAAAACAGTATGCTTGAACTTTGTAAAGAAATCATTTAGAGTCTCGAAATTGGAAGGTTGGAGAGACATGAGTTCATTTTCGAGTTGGTAAACTCTCAAGTCATCATGCTTTCTGTATAGAGATTCCAATTTGTGCCATATTTCTTTCGGTGTCTTCAGATCCGTAAGATGGAAGAGAAGGTCTTCAGAAATAGAGAGGCACAAGAAACCAAAGGCTTCGTCCTTCTTATTCAAGAATCTTTATTTTTCTATGGTGGATCCAGGCTCAACTTCAGTGTCCATGGTGACTCTATGGAGTCCTTTGGAGCACAATGAACCTCCATTTTATTTTTCCATGTGTGGAAATTGTATGGAGTCAACAGAGGTACTGAGGAGGCCATCTGGATATGCTGTAGCGAATGCTTCACCTGTAGAAACCTGAAAATCAAAACAGAAAGGAAAAAATAAGGTCAGACAGCCTGCACATTCTAGGATTTCATCACACCCAGCATAGTCAATCAAGCAAGCTTGATCAACAAGTTCTTTACTTGGGATATTGAGTGGTAAGCCTTGGCTTCTGGTGCAATGCTGGAATTTTGAGCTATTGCTCACTTTTCATGGAGAAATCTGTCAAAAAGCTTGTTTTTGAGAGATAGATCTTCGTCCCGCCATATGCTCTGATACCATATTAATTCTTACACATGATCTAGGAACTAAGAATCAATCTTATGAAAGAATAATCAACAAATACTCATGAAATGGTGTTAATCGGAACCAGAATTGGCTTCCTTTCTATATATTTAATAAACAATGAATGGTTACAATACCAATGTCAAGCAATAGCTTAACTCCATGAATAATTTGAATACCTAAGGAGACAATTCTAATTCAGTGAGTGATTCTAGCTTAACTGACTCTCCACCATTGGTTCACACTCAGTTAACCACTTGACCAAAACCCTAATTGACTCACCAAAGCCTAACTGAAGTCAGAGTGCAATAAATGACTAAATCTCAACTGAAGGAGATCAAAGACATGTCATAGTAAGCCAACCATCAAGTGCTAGTGCTCCATGACTTCAATGAACCCCGATGAGGTTAACTGAAGCTGAACTGACCATCAAAAGTTAGTGGAAGTGCCTTGTTGACTCCAAATCATTAAATAATAATAAATAATCATTAAATAATATATTTAATGATAGGAGGTGCCTTAACTGACTGGTTGAACTAATTGTAACCACCAGTTAGCAATTAGGTGCATTAATGTCACTCAGATCACCCTCGAAGTGCTCCAATTAGCCTCCTTGACTATAGGAGAAGGCTAAGTTAGCCTCCTTGACTGTAGGAGAAGGCTAAGTTAGCCTCCTTGACTATAGGTACGCATGGGTGTGACTGGATGATGGCAATTAATGCTCCACTGATGTCAATTAATGTCAATTATACTTAGGATAGTGGTTTAACTAGGCCAATTTGACCAAAAGAGTGTGTATGATGGTAAATGTCTCCAACACATAGAATGACAACAAACCAGGAAAGAGATATTAGTTACTTTGAATGAACCACTAGTATTTCAAACCTACCTAACATCCACAATATCATTTTCCATGTTCAACATTTTGAGGTTCAGATACCATACCTCCTACGATATACTCAACATTTTTTCTCTCATCAAGTTCTTGATACCTGGTTCAGTCAGAAACAGGGTAAATAAAATTTTAAGAAACAGTCCACAACAATTCAAAAGAAAAGTACTATATAAACTTAATCAAAAAATTATAAACAAGAACTTGAGGCCAGGTAGACCATATGCATGCAACCAAACAACCAACAAATAGTCAACAAACAACCATTCGTAACACTGTACATAGACAAAAAACAGCCATATGTAACATTGTACATGTATGCATTAGGTTCAATCGACATATTTTTGATAAATGCATGGGATTCATCCAAGCGTCCGGCACGGCCAAGTAGATCAACCATACGGATATAGTGCTCTGGGGTAGGCCTAATTTGATGATGATCTCAAATCATGCAATATACGAATTTCCAACCTTCATCCACAAGACCTGTATGGCTGAAAGAAGACAAAAGAGTCGTGAAGGTAATATGGTTTGGTATAAATCCTGTCTCTTGCATCTTATCAATGAGTGCAATGGAATCACCACCATACCCTGCAATCATTGCATTCCAAGCGGTTATATCCCCTTTAGATACTCTATCAAACACGAGACAAGTATTTTCAATAGACCCACATTTTTCATACATATAAATGAGTGCACTCTCAACAAAATCATTAAACCCTAACCCACTTCTAATACTGTAACCATGGATCTCTTTACCATGTCGCAGAGCTACCAAGTGGGAACACACTGGTAGAACAGTAGAGATAGTGACAGAGTCTAGTATCATTCCTGTAACTTGCATATGTCGAAACAATTTCAAGGCTATATCACTCTGCCCATCCTCAATATACCCTGAAATTAATGTAGTCCATGAAACTACATTTTTTTTGTGAGATTCTGTCAAATAGCCTGTGTGCATTCTCGATACCGCCAAACCTCACATACATACCCAAAAGTGCATTTTGTACTTCTACTTTGGACTCAAACCCCATTCTCATAGAATAACAGTGGATCTCCTTACCCAGTTGCAGAGTTATCAAGTCCGAACAGGCAGGTAACATGCTCATAATTGTGACTGAATTCGGCTTCACACCTGCTGATATCTTATCATGGAAAAAACTCAGCCCCCTCTCTTGATGAACACCACTCTGCACCACTCTAGACGTAACCAGAAATCATGGCATTCCAGGAAACAAAATTCCTTCTACGCATTCTATCAAACACTTGGTGTGCATCCTCAACACACCCACATTTTGCATACATATCAACCAAACCATTCCCAAAAAAAACATCAGAATCAAAACCAAATTCTCTATATGACAATGGATCTCATTACCCTGTATCAGAGCTTCTAGACTAGCACAGGCCTTCAAAACAGAAGGAAACGTGAAATGATCAGGCTTAAACCCTAAATCTAGCATATGTTGATAAATTTCAATGGCCTCCTCATAACGACCATCCTTTGCACATACTCCAATCATTTTATTCCATGAAAAGACATTTCTTTCAGGCATGACATCAAAAGAAAGACGAGCCTCGGCCAGGCTTTCGCACTTAGCATACATATTAGCATGCCTGGTGCCCAAAAAATCATTTGGGAAAATTCCATTCCTAATTATCAGAGAATGTATTTGCCTGGACTTTTCCAGGGCTTTCAAGTTGGCACATGCCTGCAACATATGAGCATAGATATCAGATTCAACTATAACACTCACTTCTCTAATCGCATTCAGAAGATCCAGATCAACTTCCTTCAACCGGCACTCCAAACATAGAGAATATATGGCTGCTTGGGCGTTTTGGTCTTGTTTTGTTTTTGAGTTTTTAGCTCGTATATGAGAACTAGGAGTCATGATTCTATTGGATGTAAAGTTATTTTCATGTGTGTGAATAGTGTGATCAAATTCAAGATCTATTCATACCTGGTTCGGGCAGCTGATCTTGGAACTGCTCTTGATTATGTCAATGTTGATGGCGGTATTGTTGCAACAATGTTGTTGGGTTGGAGGTGACACAATAAACATGGCTCTTGATTTTTTTATTGATGTGAATTTTTATATTGGCATCAAATTTGTTGATGTGTAAGTGGAGGTTATATTCTTGAATTGGAAATCTTTGCTGGAGGTTATATTCTTTAACTAAATATGATGAATAAGATAGATTATGTTCATAAACTAACAACATTAGTCTTGGTCATTGCATTGTAGGTGTTGATTGCATTTATCATGGGGTTGAAGTTCGAAGTTCGGAGGTAATGGAATGATGAAGGGATATTCATCATTTATAGTGTTCTTGTTCTGCACTTATACCCCTGGCTTTGAATGGTCGTCGGGTCGTCTCGGTTGGTTGGTTCCCAACGAGATTTCCCCCCTTGAAATTCGGTCCACAGGGCAAAGTATCAGTGTTGCGGTGAATTTGTTGGTCACTTTTGTGTTGGCACAGGTTTTCCTGTCTATGCCATTTGAGATATGGCATATTTATATTTTATGCCGCTTGGTCCATGATCATGAATGTATTCTTCTATTTTCTCCTCCCGAAGACCAAGAATGTGCCTATTGAAGAGATGATGTGAGTGTGGACACAACACTAGTCTTGGAGCAAAATGAATTTGGATTATTTGAATTTGTTGTCCAATAATTTGGATACCTTCTAAGAAGTGTGTGAGCTAAGTTCGTTAACATGATTGGGAATCTAGTGTGAAGTTGACTTCATCGTTTATGGCATTGACAAGGTAGAGTGCCTAGATGGATGCTTGAAATTTGTTTACTTCAGGTGACATTATAGCCTTCCCATTTGAATCCTCTACGATATCTAACACCTCTCGATCCAAATATATGTTGAGTTTGGATTGAACTGCCTTATTTGTAATCCAATCTGCTACCTAGTTCACACTTCACTCATGAGTGAACCTTGCATTTTTAAAATCCATAGATAAGAAAAAAACCCATCCAAACTATTGATTTGTGTTCCCACCGTGAAGGCTTTCCCTTCCCAGTGAGATAATGGATAATTAGAGGTGAATTTCCTATGATTATAATACTTCTAGGCCTACAAACGTTTGCAAGCATCACTCCATTAATGAGGCCAAAAATGTATGTATGTTTTTTGAACAAGATCATAAGAACTGTAGGTTCATCCTAAGAAACCTACCAGTATGTTTACATAGTTGATATCTAACTCTTGCTATATGTAGATTGTTTTTCATTGCTCAATCAAAATTGAGTTCAGCACGTCCTTCATCGAGAGTAGACCATGATTATATTCGAAAGGGGATCCTATTTGAGTGACAGGGTCAATATTCTAGGCCCAACAATTACAAGAATTTGGATTCATCTTCATAAATGATAGCTTTAGACTATGAATGTTTGATTGATTCAATCGTTGCAAGTTTTTCTCTAATTAAGGGATGTGTACAAGAGAGGATATTTCCCTAAAAAAATAGAGTGTTCTTGACCTTCCAAATTGTCCATATAGAATATGTTGAGGCTATACTCCACATGCTATAGAGACTTTTAAGGCTTCCATGGACCACTACTCCAATTCTAAAATAGTTGGTTAGCATTTCCCACTAGTGGATTAGCAAAACTTACAAATTTCTCCCATTATTCTCATACTTATATGGCACAAACACAAGTAAGGAGAAAGCGGGAGCAATCTTTACACTTATTCTAGCAACATGAGCACCATGTAAGTCCTTGAATACCTTTGTGTTTTAGAGCTTCCCTTGAGAGGATTTCATTTATACTACGAAATTTGAAAAAGTTATCACATTTTCCTAACATTTGAGATCCCAATTTTTCCTCCATATCTTCAATTTTTGGATTTAAACAAGTTTCATAAGTGATATAAGATAAACGTTTTTCAAAAAATAAACCCCTATTGGAGAATCTCACCTAATAATATTTTCTCGTTCTCTAAAATGATTCAACCTCCACTGAAGAATGTCCCCACATATGTTAGCATACTCCTCTTAGATATAAATGATCCAATTAAGAGGGTCTTCACATTCTCTAAAAGGTCTTGTATTTAGTTTTTACTAGCATGTGACCCCATTTTCCTCACAACTCTATCTTTACCATTAGTTACTTTGCATATATAGCGTTTTAATAATGGTGTAAATTTTTGGAAGGATGCACTAGCATACTCATGAAACTCAAACTCATTGCTACCCTTCCATTTCAACATTTCCTATAATTTATGGTTGTGTAGACTTCAACCTTTGTTTCATTTGCATTTATAAACTACAAGCATGACACATCTCATCCATACTAGGATTTAGACTACACCTTGTTTCTCTCAGTATGAAAACGGCAAAAAAAAATAGTTCGTTCTTTCTATTACTCACGTTTTCTTTTCAGACACCCCACCCCACCTACTTTAATTGTTGTTGGAAGCTATTACTAAAAGTATAAAATTCCTAAACCATATGTTGGCATTCTTACTACCTATTGGCATTCCTATTACTAAAAGTATCAAATTACACCACAGGTTTCTTACTACCTATTGTTTCTGTTGGTTCTTTTTTTATCAATGTGTCTATTTTGACACATTCCTCATTTCCCTTAACTGACTTCTTGTAATTATCCATGAATTTAGTATAATATTTTTCATCTGCAGAAATCTTGTATGCATCATTTTGTCTAGTCACACCAGTTGCCACTGGCTCCACTAAAGCAGTTGCAACCTCAACACATGCAGACATAGCTTCCTGAGCTCAGTGACGTCATTTAGAGTGAGGTAGGGCAGCTTCATCACTTGGTAGGCTACTTCTCAAATGATATTTATCAGCAAGCAAGTAGATCATTTTAGTAACACTCTACTGCTTATGAGGATTGGTTATCAATTATTAATGTATCTCTACTCTAATAAACAAGATGATCAATTTAGTTTTGGAATGAATTTCTTTTAATCTGTGTTTGTTGTTCATATTTAAAAAACTTTGTAGGTATATTTGGGAGAGCAGTATGTCAACAGTCACACTTTATCAGATGTTACCTTTTTAGTGGAAGCTGAGTGACGTTATGTAGTAACACATTTAATAAGTTTATTGTAAATGGCATATCATTAGATCTTTGAAAGGAGATAGCTAATCAAAGAAGTATGAATTGGTTTCTATGGAAAAGTTAAGATAAAGCTTTCTAGAAATATTGAATGAGTTATTATAGAATGTTGTTTTAACTTTTTACTCTAACAAATGCAAACAATATGGTGCTTAAATGCAGGTAGGTGATTTTATGCCCACAGGATTGCACTTATGGCATCTTCAGATGCATTTCGTGCTATGTTTGATGGTGGCTACCATATATGAGTGTCATTTTGTTTTGGCATGGGATACAAGTGGTTATCTTAGATATGGCTTGTCTCTCATTTTTTTATTCCTATAAAATTCAAGTGATATAATTTGATGTTATTGTAGACTGCATTGTCTACCCTAGAATTTGATATTGTCAAACATGTTAAGTGCACTATGGCTTCAGTATCTATCTAAATTTTTATAATCAATTTTCAGGAGATAAATAATGATATCAGGAAATGGGTGGTGACTATAAATTCCCCCTATGTGCCTTAAAAGTGACCAAGTTCAATGGCTAACCAAAACACTTTATTCGATACACATCAAGAAGTTGGAGAGTTTACAAACACATCGAAACTAGGTATTGTATTTCTAGTTTCAAAGAAAGACATCATTATTTTGCTTGATTCAAATGTTAGGTTCATATTTCAAGGGAATTAGATTTATTTTGATTTAAAGCGGAATATAAATATTTTTCTAGGTTAAATAAGAGATTTAAGAAAAGAAAGCAGGAATTTGCAGGGTTTCCGATAGATTTGTTGCGCAACTATTTTTTCCAATTGTATGACTATACTTAGATATTGTAAGATTGTATGGACTGTACATAATTCGTATCACATATCCAATTTTTGGGGGTGTTTTATCTATTGTCTTTGATGCCTCAGAAAGTGTCTCTATAATTTTTATTTTTAGGTTGAATTTATGGAGATTTAGGCAAATATAGCTTCCTTACACCACCTAGGTGATGATGTAGCACTTGACTACTTTGTTTCCAATTGCTCGGTTGCATTTGGTATTTGTTTTAACATCCCTTGTGGGCTCCTCCTTCCACATAGTTTGCATTCAGTGTGGTTGTGGTGAATTGGCATATGCATTTGATAACCTGGCATGCTATTTGTGATGAATGTACAAGAATTATCAATGGGCATGGAGTCAAGGTTGAGTATCGATAAGAATGATCAATGACTAGTAGTGGAATCATTTGAGAATGGTGGCAGATATGAGAATTACAGTCCACTGACACAAAGCATTAGCTAGGAATTTTGTGTTAACTTTAGAGGAATGGGTGAAAACATTTGAACATGGATGAAATCAAAGC
>LPNX010708791.1:0-20631 GCA_001517045.1 Pseudotsuga menziesii
ATGGAAGTGCAGCAGAATTTTTCTTCAATATCAGAGATTCGAATGTCTTCTTCTGTTTCAGCAATATGAGAAGATGAGATATCAGAAATCTCATGAACTTCCGGAGCATCAGGAGAAGGAGTCACTGCATGGAGACTGTCTTCAATTCGAATTGACTGTGTAAAAGCTTATGCTTCTTCTTTATCTTGAACAACTTCATCAGAGAGAGTGGACGCCAATATTTTTGGATCAAGGATGCTTATGGTGCTGGATGTTCTCTCCAAAGTGCTATTATGATCCTCATAAATCATTCCAAAGGTTCTGTCCAATCTTGTCCAGAGTTCCTTCGGGTCTTCAATAGATCTAATGAGGTAGCGCAAGCTAGGAGAATGACATGTTGCTATTGTTCCAAAAGCTCCATCACTTTTATTCAGCCAGTTAATCTTACTAAAACACTCTTTACCGAGCCCAATAAACACCCGACAGAGACCTTGTCTCATCAAAGATGAAATCATTTCGAAGTTGAACCTGCAAAACAAAAAAATGATCCAGTAGGAGATCTGAGGAGGAGAAGTGCCTTGTCCGCCAAGGCTCTGATACCATATTAAATTGAGCACATAGATATGTGGACAAACACACAACTCACATGATAGATCACACAATTTACTCAGTTATTGAAGAATGAAACAGTGCAAAAATGGCTTGCAGCTGTGAATGCTTTTCATTAATCAAAGAGTAATTAGATCGATAATTACAATGAAGTACAATGGCTTTGATAGCCACAAGCAATTCGAATCCACATGAGGAAGTTCGTATTGATTAGACTCTACTTGACTGTAGGTAACCACGACCTTGTCTAAATCACTATCGGAGGACTCAATAATCAACTGACCTTGTCTAAACCATAACCGGAGTTCATCGGAGCTCTAAAACACAACTCAAGTGTTACATTCAGTGTTGACTAAGGTTAACTGACAGTGGTAGGTGAGAAATGCGCCCCACATGAGTGCAGTCAAGTAAACCTAGCGCTAACTGAATGTAGAGGACTAGAACTGAATGTAACTGACTCCTAACTTAGCTTGACTAGTCATCAACTAAAGTGAACTGACCTTGGTTGGTTTCGGCACTCCCAGTGGCTTCCTAAATTATAGGGATTGGTCTAGGAGGCTCCTAAACTGATGCAATCAAGTGCAATCAGTGGCAGTGAGCCTTAATTAGTGTTCCCACACTTTAGTAACTAAAACATGTGCCCCAATTAGGTCAAGTGGACTCAATGGTGTTAATGACTATAAATAGACTGGATGGACTCCCGATTTAGACATGACTCCCAATTTAGACATATGACCAAATTTGGACAAGGGAGGATTAATAATCCTAACAATCTCGACTCTGAGTTGGTGACAAAACTTGCCTTCGGCAAGTTGGATTGTATGCCTAAATCATTTTGGTCGGTTGTCCCGATGTTTGGCACTATGCAGAACTCCCCCTGGTCACTTGAGATGTTGTTGGCTAAAACTGAAAGCTCATGTACTACCTGTATTGGAAGTGTTGAATATGCGCCCATGGAAAATAAAAATGATAAAACTGTGTTTCTTAACATATGTAAAGAGGGCAAGAGCAATGAAAAGCTAAAATACCCCTTGAAGGGTATAACAAAAGGTCCAAAAAAAAACAATGGTTAAAAATATGCTATATCCAAATATTGTTGACCTTATAAAATAAATATGTCCCGGATGAAAGCTACGATTAGCTGTGCTTTTAAGCATTGGTGAAGACCCAAAGGGTCATATAGGCCAAAAAGGCCATGGAAATAAAATTGTTGGTCCTAATGAACTTGTATCTAACTTGATGTAGACATGATGCCTAAGTTGAATAAGCACTCTCTAAACAACTCAACCATTTGTGAGGCACTGCCATTCCTTGTGTTGTTGTTTGTCCAGCATTGGTTATAGTGAGTATTCCCTTTCCATATCCAAAGTGTCATGATGTTAAGTAGGAAGTCATCCTTTGCCTTAGCCTTGTCAATTTCATCCTTCACCCTTCACTAGCAAGTTGGCTACAACTATGAAATGAGTATAGTCCTGAAAGTCTAGTCTAGGTAATAGTAAATAAAGCCTTATAAATGTATTGGTTGATGTACCGCCAGTGAAATGACTGCTATTTGTTGTGATTGTTGCTTGAATGAGTTGTAGAGCACGTCTTAGCCTTTTAACACTTTCAGTAGATGGATGATAGTCTGAGTTATTATTGGTGTCTGATCATTTATAGATGGTTATATTGTTTATTGGATATGGTTGATGATCAGATAGAGACCTGTGAGGTGTATGAGTATACACCTTCAATGGATTTAGACTCTCTGAGTCTAATGAGACAGTTTATTTCTAGTTCCAGGCACTTGCAGATATGATCAGGCTCATTCTGCCTTTCAAATGCAGTTTTTCTTCACAGGTTGATATGTCTGAGCAGGGATATGTTTCAGTTGGATCTCCTAGGGTGTTGTATGGGCATAGGGGGTGCAGCCACTTGTTTGTACCATAGTACCCCTATCCCAGAGAGCCTGGTGGGATCAGTTTGACAACGCAGGCACCCTAGGAGGCTGTTTTGGCAAGTTCACGTTTCCCAAGGCAGATTAAAAAATGATTAAATGGCTATTGAAGAAATTGATTTGGGCTACTGAGGCAAGGAAATGACATGGGATGAGTCATGATGATAAGAGTGATGTCGTCCGCACCTTCTCCAACAGTTGCAGCACCTAATTGGGCCCACACCTATTTTTTGGGCATTTTATATTATTTTCTGGAGCTTTTGGGAGGCTCACGATTTCCTCAAGGAGGCACAAAGTCAAAGAATTAAAATGTTATATTATTTTATTGTGCCATGGGGCACCCATAGGGAGTTAGTTAACACTCCATGGACCCACCATGTGCTTCATTTATTTCTTGTTGAGTGGGGCACCCTCTTTATGGGTGATTTAGCCCACTTTGGTACTTTATGGTTATATTGATCCATGTATTGTATGTTGAGCTCATCTCAACCATTGATTAGAATATTTTATCTTTTAATCCTAGCCACTCGTTTTGAAAGTGGTTAGGATTTGGTTATGATTGTGGTTCTCTCATTTCTATTTAAAAGAGAGAGCTTCTCATTTGTAAAGGGTCTTTATCTCTGGGATCTTAATAATAGAAAGATTTTTCTGTGGATATTTTATGGATCTGCTTTGCATCTGATATTCTCAAATGGTGATTGGATAGTCTTCTGCTTCCTAGCATTGTGGAAATTCATGTGAGATCTATATTTTTCTGCTATCATTGTCTTGTCTACAGGAGGGCGTTTTGGCTGGAGCGTTTTTGCAGGGGGACCTCAACTCGTTTAGTTTTCTTCGTCTTAGATCAAGGGGTTTTCATTAGTTTCATTGTGATCTATGATTACTTCTTTTTACTTTCCTGTAGCATTTATTTTCTTTATCTTGTCTAAGCAAATCTGATATTGTTGGCGTTTGCTCATGCAGGGTAGGGGGCGCATTGGTGGCTTGGGGCTTACATTCGTCATAGAAATCACTTGGATCTTCCAGAATTGATCGAGATAGCAAGGATCATCACTGTTAAGACTTCTAGAAGCATTTCCAAGTACGATCCAACAAGTAACTCTCTTCTCTTTAATAGATCTGAATCCATTGTACCTGCTTTTCCTTCCATTTTTCTGAAAATTCCTAAAATACTAAAAAACCCTAAAAAGTACTAAATCTGGGAACCGTCCGATCTTTGGCCAAACCACTTTTGGGTTTCATAGATCGAGCCTCCCCTTCACTGAATCTACTGCAACGCTAGTCAAATTCTTGCTAGTTTGACCTAGATCTGATTTTTAACCTGAAAACTACATAACGCCCCCATTGAAAATTTGACCTGCTAGAGTTTTGACTTTTTCTGATTTCTGACTTCATAGACTGATAGATCGGGTCCCACACAGTACAAATCACACTCAACGTTATCCAGATTCATGGCAGTTTGACCTAGATCTGAGTTTTAGACTGAAAACAGCCCTAGCACCTTCACTAAAAACTGGACTTTTCCGAAGTTTACTTTTTCTGAAATCTGACAGGCTAGGCTGATAGATCAGGGCTTGAGCACTCCAAATCACCCCCAACGCTAAGCTAGTTCCTTCCAGGTTGCCCTAGATCTGAAAAACTGACTTTCAGCCTCCTAGCCCCCCTCATCAGATTTTGACTTTTCTAGATCTGATTTTTCCTGAAATTTTCTGATTTGGGTTTGTAGATTGGGTCATCCTGATCTCATTTCCACTCCAACGCTGCACTGATAGTCTCCTGGTGACTCTAGATCTGCAGATCTGCCTCTCCAAACCCTAGCGCTAGCCCTCCTCCTATTGATTTTCCTTTAACCTGAATATTCCGGGCCAAATCCTTTTCTGGGTCCATAGATCAGGGTATATCCCAGGTGGGTTCACTGAAACGTTGTGCTGACACTGAATCCATTGTCCAATGCACGAAAGGAATTGATCTCCTATCCCTAGCACTAGCCCTAAATTGACCTTTTCCCCTTGAAATTGGTTGTTCCTTGATGACTCAGACAATCACACATGTTCACCTTCTTCATTGAGTCTGTCAGCCAGGTACTAGATAGTCTCGACTATTTTCCTGCCCATCTTGCTTGGGTTACATTTCTCAAGGCAGAGATCATCTTCTGTAGTTGCTAGTACCAAAACCCTAGATCTAACCATTTCCCCCAAAGGTCATCCGATTACTGCTGTGGATCAACCAATATATTGCTGAAGTCCTGATCCATCTACTGAATCCTACTATAGATCTAGAGTTCCTGAACACCTTACACCTTACGTACCTCAAAGTTTGTTTTGATCTAATCTGGTGTCTAGGTTTGATCTCTCCTATCGAGAGCAAATCTGGGTCTACCCCATTGTTGTCTTGAACTCAGACAACATAAAGCGAAGACTGCATTGATTGACGTGACAACCATCCATTTGGGAGTCTAGGCAGTCTTGGTTCCACCTCCTTAGTTGCTTGCTCCTCTACCATCTATCCTGGATCCATCTTGCACAAGCAGCTACAAGGTTGGTGATAACAGGTCGTACTCAGGAAAGCAAGGGGTAAATTTCCAAAATAAAGTAAACAAAAAGAAAGACAAGTTTTCTAATTACTACAACCAAGAGTCTCTTTCAGGCCTAAAGGTTGTACTCAAGAAAGCAAGGCTGGGTTAGTATTCAGTTTTGCAAAATATAAAAATAAATGGAATTAAAGCAAAGACATTGATTGATCTATTTTTATTCTGCAAGAAAAAAAATCTACTCTAAAGCAAATAAAGCAAAATGAGGCAAATACAGGCTTCCCCCAAATGGGAAAAGAGGGGTGTGGGAGTCGTAATCCCACTTGCTCTTTTTATTAAGATTTATTACAATGTTATTAAGAAAAAGAAATACCCTTTTTTTACCCTTGAAAAACAAATCAAAAAGAGTTTTGCACATGTTGGGGGAGAAGAGGAATGAAGAAGGGGGAAGAGAATGAAACGTGGGTGTTCTGGATGGCCAAATACTCAAATTTTTGGGAACACTTCCCTCTCTTTTTCCTCCGACCTGCTAAAAAACAGAAAGCAAAACTCACCAAAAAAGGTTAGTAGTAGCCAAAAAAACATTAAAATACACCTAAATAGTGCTTGCAAAATATAGTAAAAATTTGAAGTATCAAGCACAAAGATAAATGGACAAGATCTAAGCTTAGAATGTAGACTTAAAATCACTTTTTAGATCTAATCAAACAAGTAAATGAAAATGATAAACTTTAGCATACAATTTACTGGTTAAATGAAAGTAACCGGAAAGAAAGAGATTTGTAGTTTTGAGAGAAAGAAGAAGAAGAAAGCTTTGCTCAAGTTTAAATCTTTCTAAGAGTTGAACGTACTAATGGGCACAATAAATTGTAGACTCTTCAAGATTTGAAGAAGAGGGTGATGCAACTTAGCTCTTCCCCTTACTCCAAAGTTGCAACCTGAAAAGCTTATTCATACTTGCACAAATGAATCAAAATTAGTACATTCAACCAATGGAAACCAAAAGAGCATGAATACAACTTAATAAACAATGCTACTCTTGAATCTCAAGAAGCCAAATTGTAAGTAAATAACTTGAAGCATCAAATATTTACCCTATGTGTTGCAGAAAACCCTCTAAGCTAGATTGGTTACCAATTTGATATTAAGCATGAACAAAACTAAAACAAGATTACCTCAATAAGCATACACCATTCACCATTTGACATGAACACCAATCGACCTCCAAAGTCTCAATATTATTTAGATGATAACAGCAACAAAACAAAATGAGCAGAGGTTCCTTGCTTCCCTATAAATGGAGGAGAAGGACCTCACTTTTATAGACTAACCAAGCCTTAGGGGGTGTTACCACCCCATTTTGACAGGGTTATCCAGACAGAGCAACAGGGGAAGAGTATGAGTCTTTTTTGTGCATAAGGTGATGCTTGGGCCTCCACAGCCTGCAAAACACCACGTAGAAGTCAGCACGAGATTTTTTATTAGCAGCTGCAAAATATTTTTTGAGTTGTCCACCGTCAGAAAACATCGACACTATGACACCGGCTAGTATCAAGCGATGTCTCATAGCATATACCCATAGTTTACATTGGTTGAAGCTTATTAACAGGTGGTTGCAGTCCAAAGCAACTATGTGAGAATGAATTTTATGTCAAAACTGACGTTTGAACTATCGGCAAATTTTCGAAGACAAGGAGCAGGACATGATTTTGATTAGGGATACTGAGCTCCACAAACCAAGTCACCACTTCATCGTATCAAGTGACACATCAGTAGCCGAACACCAAAGGGAAATTTCCACGTCACAGCAGCGGACGCCTGGAGAAATCGGTCAGCTATTTTTCACAATCTGTCGATAAGTGGAAAGCGATAGCATGCTCAGCAAAAACGCAAATATCTCAGTAATGGTTGTGATTCCATGTTTTCATTGTTCGGGTTCATGGTGATCTCCAGTCTCATCTCCAAAATGGCAATATGAAATAGTATCACCAAGCCCAGAATAAAATTAGGTGGTGCCTGCCCCTTGTTAACGAGAACAGTCGTTTGGAATATAAACGGCTCAATCGATTGAAGTATTTAGCCACAATTCAAAACACACGTTTTCATACAGTGTTGAGCCCGAATTATTGGCGCAGCTAGGAGCATGAAACCAACGGTGAAACTACTGCACTTTTTTTGGTTGATACAATCAATGGAGATCATGTCTGCCATCACAAGCTAAACAGAATTTGATTGACAATTATTTTCGAGGAGGAAACTCAAGCCGTACTAGTTGTTTATCAGTCAGTCAGTTGTTTATCAGTAGTCAGCTGCTGTGAGACAGCCACGTTTTTGTGGCCTCAATCCATGGTTCCTTTCGACAGCTAAGTCAATTACGTCAAGTCTTGCAACTTCTCACGAGTAATCTATGGCATCTTCCTGCTACTTGGAGTTTGGTAAAGAAAACACTGCTATTTCTTTTTCTCTTAGTCGCCAATTGCTAGAGTTTCCACTAAGCAGCCAAGTGTGGAAGGTTTTAACGGTTAGGTAGAGTTTGGATTCTCCTCATGGGTAGTTCGAACTTCGCGGTGATCAGGCAGAGTTCAAGGCGAGCTTTACTTTGCATGAAAGCTGGCAGAATGTTGAGATTGCCTAGATTTTAGCATACCTTATCATGCTAACAGACCATAAAGTCGATAGGCTTGAATTATGTGATAGTGAAGAGCCAGCTCTATCAGGCTTGGCGGATACACTTTATTGTTGGTGGGATAGTCTATGGGCTGAAACATTTAGTTTAGTGGGAACTCACTTAATAAAGTGTTAGTTACATTTAGTTTTGTACAACGTTACAAAAACCGGACCGGAACCGGTAAAACTGGCCGGTCCAACCGATTTTGGGGCCTCACCGGTTCAAACCGGTGTCTCAGACCGGAAATGACCGGTTCCGTACAGAATCGGTCGGTTTTGATCGGTTTGACCCGTATTGATCGGTTGAGTGGAGAAGGTCAAATATTTAAATTTTCAAAAATGGAAAATATTCTGATGGGTTTTAGAACAAGCTACTGCCAAACTTCCTAGTATTTTCCATGTCCAAAAGAAATTGTGTACTGAGAAACGATCCTCAAAATAAGTCACACCTTTGAGTTGGCATGCATTGTATAACATGATGTTTTTCCTTCTGTAAAATTGTGGTTCAGGTGAAGACAAAATGAAAGAACTGGTGTCTAGCATTGGTTGAATGTTTATGTTTTACCTTTTGTAAAATTGTGGTTTAAGTGAAGACAAAATGAAAGAACTGGTGTCTAGCATTCGTTGGACATTTACATTTAAAAAATGGAAAATATTCTAATGGGTTTTGGAACATGCTAAGACATTACTTCCACTTCCTAGATATTCCATCTCAAAAGAAAATACAAATCCAGAATTATGCTCAAATAATCAAATATTTATTTATATTGACATAAAACCAATTGTTGAATCATAAATTCCATTAGAAAGAGTTCAGAATATGTATAAGATTATAACAATAGTAAATCAGTCCCTTCGCACCATGTTTTGCAAGCCATAGGCTGGTTTATGGGATATGCCGCAGGATGGAAATTTTACATAATTAAACAATTCGTAAACAAGGTCGGAATAGAAATCAGGCATCCAACAATATTGTAGTTCTATATAAAACGAAAGCAATATTATGTAATGATGACTTGGAGTTCACACAATGTCATAAGAATCATATACTGTCTTTATGTTTCTAATCCTGTCTTCATGTTAAGCTCCAAGTAGTGTTCTATAATATGAAATCAATGACAGTATAATAACCAGGATAAAGATCTTGTTTATATTTTGATGTTCAAGACTGTCTATACTGAAACAAAAAATATGCTCAGTATGGCACATAGCAAGAGCACTTTTTCAAATTTATGAATAATGGTTTGGATTCATGAATATATATATATATATATAATTTTTCAAAATTACGTAGTTTTTGTATTTTTGGTGGACCGGTTTTATGATCCGGTTTTTTACCCAGTTTTTGACGAGTTCTGGTCTAGGTCTGATTCTGAGGGCCAACTGGTTCGTCCACCGGTTTGGTTTTTGTAACCTAGGTTTTGTACGGTCTTTTTGGACTTTAGTGGAGAGAAAAGTGGATCTCAATCCACTTTATCTTTATTTTTATTATTTTATTATCTTTACTTTATTTTTAGAGAGAGCCTTTTGGCCTATAAAAGAAGCAATCCTTCTCCATTGTAAAGGATGGAAAAACTGGGAGGATTTTTCCCCAAACATTAATAGAAAATTACCTTTTTGGGTTTCATGGTTCTCAGTTGAGTGCTCTCTATGGTGTGTGGCGTAAATCTGTGTTATTGAGTGTTTGTTATTAGAGGCTTTCTTTCTTTTCTATGTCTGCGTTGGAGACCATAAACAGATGCCCCCATCCTATTGGAAGGTGGAAATCCTAGCAGTTGCTACCCTTTCCCCTTTGTGAGCATGCATGCACGGGTTCGATGCTTACACTTTATCAAGCTTGATTGTGTAGCATCTCATTTGATTACATAGCGCATCTTCTGCGTTTAGGAAGAAGAAGATCCGGTAGTCGCCCCTCTGACACAAGGCCCTCGTGGGTTCTCCCTTGACTCCATTTCTCCGTTTAGGTATACCAGCACTTGTCCATTAGTGGGGTTTGATCCTTCCCTCCTTCCATCAACCATTCAAATACTCTTATGCTACAATTATTTCGCTAAGGTAGCCTCTTCCAATTACTCTGTCTGCAATTGTTTCCTACCTTAGCGATCTTAACACCAAGGACGTCCCCCTTGAGTTGGAGAAGAGCCAACCTGAAGCGAGGAAGAGAGGAGCGTGGTGACAGTGGCTTCTCTTTTCGCAGTTGCCATTGAGTCGGTGTGCCTAATTTTGGGCTTTGATACACGCACGACGGTCAGGAGCGGCAACAGGGGGCACAACCACCATTGGGAGAGAGCATGAGTTAACTGGAGCTCGCAGAGATATTCAAGGGATTGATTGGAATTGAATGCCATGGGGAAGCACCACCTCTCTCATGAGAGATGCTCCCCTTCAAACCTCAAAAGCTCCAACCAAGTCAAAACATGCCAACACACCAAGTCGTGAGGCCATGTGAGGATAAAGGCGAGTAAGCTTGAGCTCGAATGAGGAAATTTGTGGGAGTGATTGGATTTGAATTCAATGGAGAGGCGCCACATCTCCATTAGGAGATGCACCCTCATACATGAGCCTTACCACACCATTAATCACGTGCCACACCACCAAATCGTTAACTTCACATGGAGGGGCGCACTTCATATTATGAGATGATTCACTACAATCCAAATCCATCTTAAATATGACGCCTCCAACCTTAGTTTGATTCGCCTTCCACATGAGACAAAACTAGCCACCCTTTCCAACTCAAACCAATGAGATTACTTTAACTTTTCTCACTTTGTCCTTTTGCCATTTTGTCTTTTTTGCATTTTTGGGCATTCTGTTGCATCGTTAAGAAATACGACTTTAAGTGACAAATTGATCACCCGAAACATAGGAAAAGTGGGTCCTAGAGTAAAGAGAACGCTTTGAGTGTGAAAACAAGCATCCCCATGCTAAAATTGAACTCCAAATAACACTTTTATTACAGTTTCAAATTTTCTATTTAAACCATTAAAAAATGGCTTAAGTTTGCGAGAAAACTTTTTTTTCGGAACTTAAACAAAAACCCTAAGGGTGACCTAGTACATGTTCATAATGACTCAAAACAATGTGTAGCATGCTTATATACATTGACACATGAACTTTAATAACCTCCCAAGGTTTAGCCACCAAGACGACCATTCCAGCGTTGGAGGAGCGATGAAAAACTTGAAAATTATACATCGGTTATTCAGCATTGAACAATTGACAAGGGAAAAAGACCTTGGAATGATCGGATTGACGTCTAAGTCCTAAGAAGCCAAATCCTTTACAAAAAGTTTGCCATGTTGGTACATTTATTACAATATCCCTGCAGGGTATGAACATGTAATTATTAAAAAAGGGGCCCAAAATGGCCCTAATGAACCATGGAACTTATGAACACTGATAACGAACAAGGCACTTGTTCATGGCTTCGGCGGCTCACTTATGTTATCCACTTAAGTGAAACTTTAGTGGATAACATAAGTGTAAATTTCCTTAAAACTCAATCTTGAGCTACACAGTATATATATATATATATTATAGTTGTTAACCACAAATGAGTTTCTTCACAAATGATGCAATGGAAAATAAAATACTGAGAAAACATATAATAGGAATCACACCAATACAGACACCAATATTTTTGGGTATGGAAACCCCCAGAAAAACCCAAGCTGGGAAAACCGGTGCAGTAGTCTGAGAAGATATTTTATTAGCAAGATATAGAACAATATAATCCAAAAATCGATTTTACCCAACCTGGAAAAATCATACAGCCGAAAATCGCTGAGGAAAAACCCCACAAATATCATGACCCCCTTGCGTCACTGCCTGCGTCACCCTCACGCCTCTACATTAGCTGTACAACCTCTGGGTCATCGTGCGGACATTGACATCACCTATACGGTCGCCTACGTCACTCATACCGCCGCGTGCACTCTGCTGACGTCACGTGGGCTACTCTTTCGTCACTGTACGACCTCTTGACATCAGTTGTGCAGCCTCCAGCGATTCGCCTGTGCAGCTCTGTCGAAAGTTCTTCTATCTCACTCTCTAAAATTCTTTTGCAAACTTCTCTCTCACTCTCCGGCTTAAAAGCTATGAGCAAGAAATCTCTCTTTGGCAATGTATGTGCCAAAGCAACTATGTGTGTGTCCTCTCCACCAAATCAATCTACTTTTAACTCAATGATCAAGCGAAAACCCTAACTCTCACTATGGATCAATGGATGAGATCCTTCAATGAGATCAATGACAAACATTTGATTAGCCATCACTTAAATTATATTTCACTTGAACTTTATAAAAAATGCCTCCATTAAGTCAAATTAAAATTAGATTTCATAATGCATTTTTCCTATGTCTAAACTTTGGATTCCTGTTTCATGTCTTCTAGCATGCAAGGACACATGCAAATGATAGAAGACCTTCCTTGTTGCCACTTTCTAATAATAAGCTTCAGTTAAAGCCACAATGTATGCCTCGTTTAATTAAAGAACTCACAGTGGTCACTACAAGTAAATCAATCAGCATGATTTCAGTTAATAATAGTTAACTAAGTGTTAATAAAGATTGACTAGTTAACTAAAGTGTTTTCATTGATTACACTTTAGTTAAACTAAAAGACAACACTTAAGTTCATCAAAAGGCAACACTTCAGTTAATAAAGTGTTTACATGACGACACTTGAGTTATTGCATTACAACACTTTAGCATCCTATCTGAGCGGTCATGCAATTAGTTAGAAGGTGAGTTCACTCTAGAGTCAGTTAAGCATCAATTAATGTCAAAGAAGAAAGGCATGGCTCATATGTTGTGCATGACTGAAAAATCCAATATAGAGGATTATTATCCCTGAAAGCAATTCGCAGTTTTGGTGAGTGTGGTGCAATATTGCCATGCAACCATTCGCTATTGTTTGCATGGCAGTGATTTTAGCTTGTTATTAATGTGTTGGGCACATGACATGTTGATACAGTCGATCTATATCTATTGCTCAGTATTCTCTCTTACCTAGCACCTGAGGTGCAGAAAGCAGTCTGCTACTGTGTAAAAGACATTCTCTGCAATCTATCATAATTATACTCTGAAGTTTTGCTGGGGTTTTTCATCCTCATTGTTTTGATGGTTTTCCCAAGGGTACATCTTGTGCTGTGGTAGAATGTTTCATTGGTTGAATGGTTCTTTGATTCAAGTATTCAGTATTACCGCACATAATGTTTTAAAGTTCAAAGATCATCATACTTGCTCAAAAATTCAACAAACCCCAACCACAATAACTTCTGTAGTTAACAAAAAGATAATGGGAGATCTGTTTGACACTTAGTAATTGCTACTAACTGCACGCTTAGTTTCAAATGACAATCCAATTTCGCAGGAAGTTCAGAAAAATGATAGTGGAAGAGGCCTCAATGGTAAGCATTGGGAAGGCAATATAAGAAAACCAATTCAGATATGGCATAAACATCATTTCAGATATTCAAATTTCAGGCACATCAACATGACCACATTCAATTACTTCTTTAATCATTTTGTAAATGGAATGCACATGTATAGTTCAAATAATCCACAACTCCAAACCTTGTCACCATCCTTTGAAAGTCGCAACGCACATTCAGCTAATAACGATAAAGGGGACACATCAATTGTTGCACCTGAATAAAGCATAGCACCAGAAATCAGTGCCATAATTAGCTAGCAAAATGAGAAAATCACTTTTCGTGGCAGAAAAATAGCACTAGATTGCTACTTTTATTGTAGATGAATCTCACTCAATTGGCATACATTTTTCTGCATCCACAGTTCCCAAATTATGTCGTAGTGAATCACAAATATTTGCCAATGCCCATGATGCTGTGATTCTCACCTGCAACAGGAAAACATTTAGAAAAAACAAACAAATGAAGGAAATCCCTAACTAGAAACTGTTTATAATAGCGTCACAAATAATTAAGAGTGGGAAATCATATATTAGAACTTACTGACACTGAAGTATCAAATGTGTTGGATAGAATGACATTCGCAAGTTCTTCCAAACTATTCTTACTACAAATCAAACCAAAAATGAACTCTATAAGATGACAATTATTTTGGCCAATTATTTCAATCTAAATGAATAAAACTAAGTAAACCTTGCCCCTCTGCAATATTTTCTTAAAAGTAACCTGGCAGAAATCCGTGGAAAACTTGCTATAACACCAATTGCTCGGCATGCAGCTGATCTAACAGAGGGCAGCTCATCTTTTGATGCAGCACTTACCTAAATATGAAAGTTGCCCACCAGATTAGACAACAATTTGGTAAAGAAATAAAACTTTGATTAATAGAAAACTGGAAATAAGATTATGTCCACAGATAAAGCAAAGAAAAATCCCCCAAATAACATAAACTTACAATAGAGGAAATAATGAAATTCTGTTTGCTATCAGGAAGAGAAAAGAAGACAGATGATGTTAAACCAGCAAAACATGTAAGTGCAGCTGCTCGAACCTGCAGAAGCAAATGAGATATTAAAAGTCAGCTAATTAAACATCAAATATACAATCGTAAATTTCTCTGCCAGGAAACTGCACTTTAGAAGAAAGAGGTAGGACAAACAAAATGATGGTTGTAAGAATATTCAATATTCTACCATTGGTATGCCAATTTAGAAGAATAGGAATCGTAATTCACTGTATAATGGTTAAATTTCTCCAACATATCAGTATGTATTTACATAAAAAGAAAAGAATCAAATTAATATCTCCAAATGAACAAAAATGGGAACAGAAAATGGAGGTTACAGAAGATGTAATTAAAGCAAGGAAATGCATCAGCCGTCTCCAACCTAATCTAAGTCTAAAGATAAGCTAAATAGCTAAAAGGCAGAATACAATAAGATACTTGTTAAGGTGATAGAACTGTGAACTTATGAGGCATATTCCTCAACTCTGACAGCTATTAAAGTAACCCAAAATCTGAGGAAGAGTGTCATCCAAACGCATCAGAATCATCTGTTAACAGTGGCACGTAGCTTCCCAGTTCAGTCCTGGGCAGTAATTTCATGGAAGAGGAGAAGGAGGTAATAGAGAATCACAGATAGATGAAGAAACTCTTCCATCATTCAAGGTTGATTTGTGCACTGTGACAGTTAAGAAAATAGTTATAAGAGATCTTTGTTCAGTCAACCCATTATAGTTCTCGTGCTCCAGGGACGTCTAGGGAAAAAGATCAATTTTTTGAGTGGTCTATATGATAGAAGCTATCAGAAAATATAGATATTTGAGTATCAACATGATTAAAGTGCTACTTTTGACCAATCAATAATATGAAGATGTGATAATAAGCAATAATAGAATGCATTGCTGGTGAATGTGACCAGTTGAAGAGCTAGCCAGTGCAGTCAAGATGGAGCAAAGTAGGACCTGAAAGACAAGCAAGAAACTCCATAGATTTTGGTAGTCAAATCACTGCACAGAGGAGGTCCCTTGTCCCACAAACAAAGAGGTCTCATACACCAATTTAGTGTTGTGCTTTGCCATGACTTTAAAATTAAATTATCATTATTATTATTTAAAGAAGAATGTGTTAATATAAGAAAATACAGAATATATGAAACTTTATTCAATGTAATCATCTTTATACAATGAGGGGGATCCCCTTTTATTTCAATTACTAGGGAGTACCGTAGTTGTGCTACCTTATTGCCATAAATACTATCTTAAGTAATGACATCTTATATTTAACGACTCTGATACCACTAGATCTGCAGGGTTTACTTGATGATCAGTTTTGTTTGTGATTCCATCACAAACAGCGTGCTAGAGAGGAGATATGTGGATTGCCATACGTCATTTGTCAGAGACTGTCTCAGCGTGTTCAAAATATTTTCATGCCTTGGTGTAATTGGTGGATATGGTGTCAAATGTTCTTGTGCTATGATATATTTCACCCTCGTTCGCACATTGGATGTTTTTTCTTTTATGCTGATATGACCATGGGAGGTCACTTTTATCCTCTATAGAGGCTCATAACACTTAAAATTATTGTTCATTACTAAGATGTACCATGGTGTGGTCATAATTCTTCCTTAGACAAGTGTGTCATCCTGAAGGTTAAGTTGTATCCCTAGTGAACTAAGTAGGTGTTATGCACATTTTGCAACGTTTCAACTAGCCAATTTTCATTTCACTAACCTTGCCATCCATTTCCATCAGATTTTCACTTTGTAAGTGATCTATCATTTGTAATTCTTTAAGGCCTGATGAGTAATAACTATTCCCATGTATGAATGCCTAAATTAAAGGAAAACAAAAGTCAACGTGCTTTAAGGTTGATGCTGTTAAATTAAATTGATGCTGAAGAATTAACATGAAATAATCAACAATCATACTTTTCTAGTGTTTCATTGACTTATTTATTTTTCATCCAGCTAAACATTAGGCTTACCATGGTGTGACTGAAATGAACCCCTATTACATGTTTAACCCCTAAGTCAAGGTGAATTTCGTGGTTTTCTAGGTCAGGTGAGGGTGATGGAATGAATGTTGTACTTAGGGATTAAAAGGTATATTTGCAAGTTAATCATCATAGCAAATGAGTGTTAGGTCTACCGCTTAGCATTCATGAGCTAGGGGTTAAATATTTTTCTTCCTCTTGTGTGCCTTATGAAAGGGAGTGCTTTTGTCATGAGTTGTTCTTTCCATGTGCCCTTTTGTTCCCTTTATTTCATTTTTCTTTTTGCTTGGACTCATTTTCTTTAGATTTGCTTGGACAATCCGTTCGTGCCTATTACAGGTATCATGTCTAAACTGGCGTATAGGTTGGGATTTCACATCTGCTTTCATTTTGCATGACCTTATGACTGTTTCATCTTAACCTTAGGTACGAACCCATTCCATGATGTCACGAAACCTTCATACTGCTTCTAGAAGTGGCGTTATGTGAATGGTAGAGCTTTCCCATACATGGGTGCCCTAGTTACATCCTTTATTGCATTTGGTGCCCATGCCAACATTTCTCCTTTAGGGTGTGGGAGCCCCTTTTTAGTCCCGCCATGTCTTTGAGCAAGAGCTTCATACCTCTTGAACTTTATGCTGGCCATTTCCCTTAGGACTCCCTCGTATATATAAAGTTGTAATTGCATTTTCATGAGTTTTGCTTACCTTCTTGAGCTTTATGTCGGCTCCCTGACTTTGAGTTATCAGCCATATAGCTCGAGCTTGTCTCATGTCTAGCCAAGCAGAGCCTTTTTACATATCTTTTGCAGCTTGATTCGCCATTTTTAGCGGGAAGGGACCTTCCCCCGAGTGTTGTTATCCTGCACATGTTTCCTTGCATTGAACATAGGTATGTTCCACTGCTCGGAACTAGTTTACTTATCCCGTGACACTATTCTCCTCCTAGATTTGTAACTATAAAGCACTTTTATTCTTTTTCAAGCTTCTCAAAATATCTGAAAAAGTCCAAAAAAATCAATAAACCAAAAAGCCGAACAAGAAAAGATGTTATCTTTGGCAACAGTCGAGTCGTGTCGCCTTCGAACAGAGCATTGTATATCACATCCATTGGTTGGGTTATTAGTTTGACTTTAGGAGTTGTACTCGTTACTCTGAGTTTATCTCCACCGACTGGTTAAGCTTCCAGTCCCTATGGAGCCTCTGTTGATGCCTCCTGTGTCACGGAAATGTCCCAGTTTGCATATCTAGTCCATGCTGCCTACCTTCAGTCACCATTTTCCTTTATGCTTTTGTTTGGAGAAAGTTGAAGCCTGAGTCGGCCATTCCTCAGTTATCTTGACCTTGCATGTCGGCCATTCCCGGTACTGTTACTGGTTCGTGCACATCTTGTTCGAGTTCTTCCAAATTATACAGCGTTGCTGAGTACCTCGTGTTGGTTGATGGGGGATGCCTTAATGCCCTCCTTCCAGCGGATTCCATCCCATCGACTTCAGATCATTTATTCTAGGATAGGAGTCTAGAGTCATTTGAGTGCCTTGAGACTTACAGTCATCAGTGGTAGGTTTTCTCGCCATCAATAGTTTTGGGAATACATCAATGTCCCCTGATCGATGGATTCTTCCAAGTGTTCGACCTCAACACATCTATTCACACTTGTTAGATTGCACTCTAGTACCTTGATTCCCATTTTCATTATCGGTGGGTGATCTCGCGTCTGTTAACGGTATACATCAATGACCGGTAATCAGACGATGGACTACTATGTTCGACCTCGACACCTTTATTCGCATAGTAGGACATGTACTCGTAGCGGTTTGTGTAGAAGACCTTCCAGCTTGGTGGCGTTCCACATATGCTACCTCATTGATCGTGCCAGTGTTCATGAGATTTCAGCTCTCGTGATTTGATTCCAGTGTATGTCAGATATCTTCAGCCATTATGGAGATCTTGATCCATTGTATATCTTCATCATGGAGATTTTGATCTATTATATATTGTATGTGGCGATGACCACACATGTCACATTTTGTATATCATGCCTATTCATGGCCATTGTCCTCTTATGTATCCGGGACTGCTATATGTATTTGCAGTCACATGCAGAGATTGATTATTGTACTATACTGATAGATGGCTGGTCCTTCTACCTGGTTCTTCATCACTCCACTTCTGGGATGGATTTTATAATGTATTTCGGCCATCATGTTACCCCTCTGACCTCACACATTAGGGGGAATCTGTTATAGATGATTTTACCACACATGGTTGATCACATATTTATGGCCTTCCTTGTCCCTCTGCAAACTCTTTAGACCCCGTGGACTAATATTATACTTTGATGTTTCCAAGTTCATCCCTAAAAACCCCTGTTTATTGTTGTACGCGACTTTTAATGCCATACTCACGTGTACACGCGACTTTTGACCTCAAACCCGCGTACATCGGGATCTGTGCATAAATCCAAATACTTTTGGAGTTTTCCTTCATGTGTGTCCAAACCACTTGACTCTTGGCCTTCCATATGCCTTGGTATCGCTTGGATTTGACCCTCGATTACCCCTTTGGAGTGCTATATAAGGAACCCCTTGGATGCATTGAAGAGGAGGAATTGAAGAGCAACGAAACTATAGTCCATTATTGCCATAGCTTGCATATACTTGAGTCTGCATCCCTTTGTCCCTTTGGAGCACTTTGTGTTCTTCCCAAGCTTGCCATTGCTTGTGAGCTTGCTATCGAGAGATGGAGGATTGAGGTGGTGGAGGCCCAGGTGGAGGAGTCGAGTTCTCCGTTCGCAGACGTGCCGACAGAGGTTTTCACTTGTGTAATCTCTGATTTGATTAATAGAAATATACTTTCCTATTTAATAATGTGCATTTGAATGACTATTGAATCCATGGATATGTTTAATTGCTTATACGTTGATTATATATGCTAGAGTAGATCTAACACCATATTATATAGCATGCTTGTCTTGTTTGTTGTTGTTGAGAGAAAATTGCTAACGCAAGCGGGATTGGAAAAACCTCAACGGGGATCTACTTCAACCGTCCGGAATAAGGTATGATTCCAGGTCCCTATTATCACCAACCATGTAGTTTCCTATGTATCATGGATCCAGGATGGATGGTAGAGGGGCAAGCAACTAAGGAGGTGGAACCAAGACTACCTAGACTCCCAAATGGATGGTTGTCACGCCAATCAAGGCAGTCTTCACTTTATGTTATCTAAGTCCGAGACAACAAAGGGGGAGACCCAAATCTACTCTCGACGGGAGAGATCAGACTTAGACACCAGATCAGATCAAGTATGGCTTGAGGTACATAATGTGTAAGGTAATTGGAAACTCTAGATCTATTGAAAATGATACTAAGTGGACTAGGGCTTTGGATGAGAGTTGATTCAAAGTGACCTATAGGGGTAATACTTAGATCTAGGGTTGAGGTACTAGCAACTAATGAAGATAACTGTTGCCTTGGGAAACGTAACCGAAGCAGGGTGAGTAAGGACAGAGTTGGGACAGTCTAATACCAAAGGGATAGACTCAATGAGAGATATGACAATGTCAAATTACCTGAGTCATCAAGAAGCAGTCAACTTTCAGGGGAAAGAGGTCAAAAGAGGGCTAGGGCTAGGCTTCGAGATCAGTGCCTGTTGGGCCTTGGAAAATGGAGTCAGTATGTGAACCCACTTAGGATATGCCCTGATATATGGACCTAGGAAGTTGTTTGACCTAGAAAATTCAGTTTACAAGGGAAACCAACAAAAGGAGGGCTAGCACTAAGGTTTGGAGAGGCAAATCTGCAGATCTAGGACAACCAGGAGACTATCAGCTCAGCGTTGGAGTGGAGATGAGATCAGAATGGCCTGATCTACAAACCCAAGTCATAAAATTTCAAAAAAAATCAGATCTAGAAAAGTCCAAATCTGATGAGGGAAGCTAGGATGTTGAAGGTCAATTTTTCAGATCTAGGGCTACCTGGCAGGAACTAGCTCAGCGTTGGGGGTGTTCTGAAGTGAGGGAGACCTGATCTACAAACCCAAGTGATTATTTTTCGGAAAAAGACAAATCTGGAAAAGTCAAAGTTTCAGTAGGGGCGCTGGGGTTTGAGCTGTCAGAAAGTCAGATCTAGGGCAAACCAGTCACACTCTAAGAAACCGGATTTGTCCTCTACCCCCCTCGTGTCCCGTGGGGAACGAATCGGACACGATTCGTGTCCGACACGAGGCCGATTCGACCTTCGGTCGAATCCTAAATCGGGACACGAACTCCCCAACGAATCGGACACGAACTTCCATCATGTCCCGAAAACCGGACACGTAACCGGCCGAAAAAGACAGCCATGTTCACTTAAAATCAACTTTTTGTCTTTTTATTTGTCATTTGGAATGAAGCAATTGATTGAGAGTGAGTTTTATGTGCAGGTGAAGGAGTTTTGAAGGAGATTTGAAGGCTATCCATTGTTTCCAAGCGGT
>LPNX010708791.1:21793-122925 GCA_001517045.1 Pseudotsuga menziesii
AGTGAAGGACAGGGTGTTAGATGATGGTTGGTGGGACACGGTAGATCTTAGCATTAAGATCATGGAGCCCATCATTTCTTTGTTACGGTTTGCAGACACGGACCAGCGCATCCTAGCAGAGGTTTATGAGGGGTGGGATTCCATGATTGAGTCCATGAGGTCCATTGTCATGGAGAATGAGTGTCCCAAGTATGGGACATCGGCAGAGAACTTATGGACCATTATTCGGGATATTCTTATCTCCAGGTGGGATAAGAATTGCACACCTTTGCATTGCTTGGCCCACTCCTTGAACCCCAAGTTCTACACTCAGGAGTGGCTCACTGGTGGATCGGGGGCCTTACACAGAGTCCCTCCTCACATGGATGCAGAGATTGCACATGGGAGGAAGATAGCCCTTAGACGGCTATTTCAGGATAGCGACATGCTTGAGGAGGCGGAGGAGGGCTTTGTAGATTTTTCCACTGGCACTGGGAGATTTGGAGGCTATGATGTGCTTAGAGATAGGGGGGGTAAGAAACCCTATGCTTGGTGGGCAACTCATGGGGCAACATCCCCTATTCTACAGAAGTTAGCCTTGAGGATCATCTCTCAAGTTACATCATCCTCTTGTTGTGAGAGGAATTGGAGCACATATGGGAACTTGTACAGTGTGAAGAAGAGCAAGCTTGAGCAGTCCAGGGCAGAGTCAATGGTGTATGTGCACTCCAACCTTCGTCTTATTTACAGAAAGAGGGAGGAGTGGGTGAAGGGAAAGACAAAGATGTGGGATGTCTTTCCTGATGATATGGGTTTGGACAGCAGTATTGAGTTGGCATTAGCCAACATGGATCTTAATGATCCAGTGCTAGAGTCGGTCACTTTTGATGATAGTGATCGTATGGAGGGGTCATCCTCCACAGCATGAGATGCAGGTCATCAGATGGGCAGAGAGGAGGAGAAGGAGGGGGAGGAGGATGAGGATCAGGGCAGTGATGAGTATGTTGATGTTGATTCAGGCATGGAGGAGGACTACTGACATATGGGATTCTCCCATCTTGATCCACCCCTTTTTGTATTTACTATTAGACTTTAGTCTATTTTGGCATTTGCCAATGCCTAGTGGCATTCCGACATATATGTACATTGTATACATTTTGATTTTGATGACTTAATGAGAAATATGGTTCTGACATGCATCTATGTGTCTCATTGTGATTTGTGAATGACAAATGTGTTGTGAATCGTGACTTGTGAATGGCAAATGTGTAATTACTAATAGTAATCAATGATCATTTGACATTAATGTGTTTTTATTCTAATTTCTATTGAATATTTGTAAATGTTCTAGTTTCTAAATATTTTTGGATCTATATGTCTATATTTTTAAATTTTAATATATATTTTTTTTTAAATATATATATGTATATAAAACGTATCCTACGTGTCCTGATTCCGGGGGTCACCGTGTCCGTGTCGGACTCTCGTATATTCATGTCCTTCGTGTCCCGTGTCCCCGTGTCAGGTGACTTAGGTCACAATCTTGACAGCGTTGAGGTTGATTTGGTGAGATGGATGCCCGATCTACAAAACCCAGAAATGGTTTGTTCAAAGATCAAGAGGTTCCACGATAAAGTATTTTTTTGGATTTTTATTATTTAGGAGTTTTTCAGAAAATTTGAAGAAAACCAAGTACAATGGATTAAGATCTGAAAGAGAAAAGACCGACCTGTAGATCTTACCTAGAAATGCTTGTAGATGCCTTGATGATGATGATCCCCGCCATCCCGATCAATTCTAGAAAATTTGAGTGAGTTCTAGGAGCAACATTATGCTCCAAGTGACCAATGCGCCCCCTATCCTGCACAAGCAAACATCAACAATATCAGATTTGTTGTACCATGAAAGAAAAAGCTAAATCTAAAGAAAAGTAACAAGATGTAATCATAGATCACAATGAAGCTAATGAAAACCCCCTGATACAAGATGAAGACAATCTGAGCAAGTTGAGGTCCCCTTGCAAAAACGCTCCAGTTGAAAACGCCCTCCTGTAGAAAAGGCAATGATCCCGAAAAAAGATATAGACCTCACACACTATTCCGAATGCTAGAAAGCAAAAGACTTTCCAATCACCACCGAAGAACATCAGATGCAAAGCAGATCCAGAAAATATCCACAAAAAAAGTCTTTCTATTATTCAGATTCAAGAGCCAAAGACCCCTTACAAATGAGAAGCTCTCTCCTTTAAATAGGAACGAGAAAACCAAAATCCTAACCACTTTCAAAACAAGTGGCTAAGATTAAAATATAAAATGTTCTAATCAATGGTTGAGATGAACTCAACATACAATACATGGATCTATATAACCATAAAGTACCAAAGTGGACTAGATCACCCATAAAGAGGGTACCCCACTCAACAAGAAATAAATGAAGCACATGGTGGGTCCATGGAGTGTTAACTAACTCCCTCTAGGTGCCCCATGGCACAAATAAAGCACATGGTGGGTCCATGGAGTGTTAACTAACTCCCTCTGGGTGCCCCATGGCACAATAAAATAAAATAATATTTTAATTTTTTGACTTTGTGCCTCTTTGAGGAAATCGTGAAGAGTGAAATCAATTTGCTGAAATGGAGTTGTAATCAATTTGCTAGTGAAGGGTGAAGGCTGAAATTGATAAGGCTAGGGTAAAGGATGACTTACCAACTTAACATAATGACAGTTTGGATATGGGAAGGGAATACTCACTATAACCACATGCCGGACAAAAAACAACACAGGGAATGGCTGTGCCTCACAAATGGTTGAGTTGTTCAGAGAGTGCTTATTCAACTTAGGCATCATGTCTACATCAAGTTTGATCCAGGTTCATTAGGATCATCAATTTTATTTCCATGGCCTTTTTGACCTATATGACCTTTTGGGGACTTCACCAGTGCTTAAAACCACAACTAACAGCGGCTTTCATCCAGGACATATTCAAATTTATAAGGTCAGCAATATTTGGATATAGCATATATTTAACCATTGCTTTTGGAACCTTTTCTTATACCCTTCATGGAGTATTTTAGCATTTCATTGCTCTTGCCCTTTGCTTGTATATGTTAAGAAACACATTTTATATTTTACTTTTTCCATGGGCACATATATAAACATTTCCAATATTAGTACATGAGCTTTTAGTTTTAGCCAACAACACCTCAAGTGACTAGGGGGAGTTCTGCATAGTGCCAAACATCGGTACAACCGACCAGAATGATTTAGGCATACAATCCAACTCACCAAAGGCAAGTTTTGTCACCAACTCAGAGCCAAGACACGCTAGAAACGGGGAGGTTTGTCCAACAAAGGGTCTAGCGGGGAAAAGGTCCTCCATGCCATAAGTCAAGTAGTAAGTCGGGTTAAAAACAAAACTGGAAGGAAAATAGACGGGTGGAGATAGTGAAAGATGAAGCCAAGACTAGCAAGCCAAAAAATGGTGGGAATGACTACCTCTATTCTCCCTAGGGAGGGTAAAACCAATGAGTATAGATCAAGAACTTCCAAGTCTAAGTAGGGACACCAATACATAATACAAATACATCCAAGTCCGTATATTTATGACCGCCAGATCATGACACTAAATGCTAGTATATGTCACAAAGATGAGTATAAGAGCAATGATAACCATAACACAATAAAATAAATGTTGAGTCATAAGCATGCAAATAATCCATCTGAACCATCATCTGTCCAATGAGAAAACACTAGAACCAATCTGGGCATTACTAACTGCTCTGCAAATGACTAAATGGCTACATCAGTCCTCGAATCTGAGTGTCCTGAGACTCAGTCCTGACATGGGAGAGTATAATAGTCCACTAACAAAATAATGATCCGTCAAAATTGTTCATCTCAGCATCTCATATGTAAGAGATCTGGCTGAAAAATGTACTATATCTAAAAAATAGAATATGGTAGCCTGGCTACTATATATGTGATAACAGTCCCTTAGCGTTAGATGTTTGGTTTCTCTTGCATATTGGGAAAAGATTGATTTCTCGTGTCTAGTTGTCTGTTGTGGTACACCCCAAGCCATAGGAAGTTTCTCTCCGTAACAGTTAGGGTTTGAGGATGATTAGTCTAACGACCTCATTTTTAATGTATTTTTTACTATGTCTAAAGGAGATTATTGTAGTTTACTCCTCCCTAGGAATGATCTAGAGATTTATCATTATTTTATTTGACATTTTCTTGAGCCAAAACTCTATATAAGAGGCTCCCCACTCATTTGTAAAGTGTTGTTGGTTGAGATCTTACACATCAAACTCCTTTTGTTTGAAGCAAATAGTGTATTAGAGACCTATCTTATGATATGAGGCATATGTTGTGGTAGATCAAGCTTGGATTTGTTGCTTTAAACATCTTTATTGTAAGGTTTATTAATCTAGTTTAACAAATGTAAAATTCATTGATTTCTTTATGAAAATCTCTTTCCTTTCTTATATGCTTTACTATTGGTATATTAATTGCATTTGGCATCCTTTTAGGAGTGTTTGTTGGTCCAATCTCTCATTGATGGAGTATATGCTAGGTTACTAGGCAAATTTGTATGCCCAAAGTTGACCCCTATGTATTTTGGACCCCGTGTTATTGGTGTCTCGGCTCTGGAATGTGTGGAAGTGTAGCTTCAACTGTGGATCTACTTCCTGTTAATTTCCCTTGTTGTTGTAGTGGCGGGTAGAGGTTTGCTTTCCACTCGGTGGTATCCCATTAGTCCTCGAAGCAATGTGTCACTGCCATCATTACATTGTATATGTCTATCATGCTCTATCGAAAGAAAGTGAAATTCAAGCCAAAACGGCTAAAGAAAGTTAAATCAAGCCAAAAAGGCTAATGTGAACTGAAAGTGAAAAGGCCAAGAAGATGAGGAACAAATGCCAAATCTAAATGCCTGCTTGGCCACATGTAAATGAAATAAATGTAATGATTGTACTTCATGGAGCCTAAAGGCCGAGACATGATATGGAGCAAGGGACCTCTAAATCAAAGTGTACCATAGAACCTCACCGCATTACTGTCACCTATGAACTCATCACAGGGATTCTAGAAAAGAACATCACGAAGCATGACGCAAGCTTGGATGTGAGCCGCAGAGCACCTTGCTAGAATCTAGTGGTGGTTTCCTAAACAACCTATCCCATTTGTGAGAGTCCCATTCCGTATTGTCCTCTAGCATGTTGATGTCATTGTTGCCCCTATTTTCCCTTGCTTGTCCAAAGGATCTCAACATCAAAGTATAAATCCTCCCTTCACCTCAAGCCTTGTTTGATCACCTCACCCATTGCTAGCAAGATGACCAAGACTATAAGTGTGCATACATTGGAGGCTTCTTGAAAATGTAACAAATCTGCTCTAATTTAGACCTAGTCTCATTTGTGTTTTGTGATGGACCATTGTACCTTGTTTCTTAGGGTTTTAATTAGTCTACTAACATAAATAAGGGAGCATCTTGGTATCATCATGTCCTTACAGGTCTTCACAGTTTCATTTCTAACATTATTTGACCAGTTTGACTTGGTCAAACTAGTTTGACCAAGCCAAAAATGGGATCTAGGGAAGTTTTGATCCAAACATGCGATTTTTGGTTTTTAGCATCCACACATGGATCTCATACATGATTCCATGCTTCAGTTCACCATGATGTGGCCCAGTTGGTGAGATTTTTATATATTATCAGTTGACAAGGTCATTATTGGATTGGCATCGATTGAGATATTGAGCATATTTAATGGATATGGGTGGTTCTTGTGATCACCAATAGCAGATTTGGGGTCTACAAACTCATTGAAACAGTTGGTTTGGGCATCCGAGCAAGGTAAGTGATCATTTTTGGCCAATTACAACTTCAATAAAATATACCATCAAAATTTAAAATGGCTAAGTAATTATTGATGTAGTAACATTATCAAAGTGGGGAAATATGGGGTAATTTGTGACTTGAGATTATTTTGTGGCTTTATATTATTGTTTTGAGCCTATGTATAAGGCTATTGTTGAGGTTTTGAGTCCCACATGTCTTTGCTCTCCTAGAGGGGGGGACACTTGCTCCATGGGAGCGCATTAGAGGGGCAGCACACTATTGTATCACTTGGAAGACCCTTTATCATTGTAAAGGGCGGTGCCTTAGAGAGACTATAGCCCCTAGGAAACCCCCTCTCCCACCGTCATCATTTTTAAATAGTACCTTATATCTAGTTGGGGAGGGGCGCACCCATTGAAAGCAACCTCCCTCTTGTTGAATTTTAGCATTAGCATATAACTTAAAAAATTTGCAGATAAACTTAAACAAATCAGTAGTGCAGTAAAACTAAAAACACATTCATCACATCAGCACAATGGACACAATGGACACAAGATTTTTCACTAGGGAAACCTTCAAAGGACAAAACCCCAAAAACATTAGTAGCTCATCTCGTGAATGAGATGACTTAGGAAATTCTTCAAAAAGTTCCTCAAACCCAAACTTGGGTTTTACACACAGTAACAATAAAAAATTTATCAGTAAAAATCAGACTGATAATTTCAAACCCAGATCCACAATTTCCTTAAATAAAAAAAATTACCCAATTAGGGCTTTATCAGGAAAAACAAATATTTCTCTCTCATGCCCGAAAAAAACACAGGCTGCCAGCAAAAATCTCAGACTGCTCGAACTTTACTCGAGCTGCCCGTTCAGCCCGATCTATCCTTCACTGCTACCCGAGATCTTTTTACCTGCCCGGTTGCTTCCTGTGGTCTGCCTGGTTTGCCCAGCTGCCTAATATGCAACCCTACTGCTGCCCAGAGGGGTTGCAGCCCTACCCGTGGCCATGGAAACCCTGTTAGGGTCTACCCTAGGCTACCCGAGGGTTGGTCGTGGGCAAACCCTCACGAGTATGCCTGCTAGAGGCTGCCCGAGGGTTCCTACAGGACCTTCAGCCCTCACGGTAGGGCTTGTGTTGAGCTTCTCGGAGGTGTACAAAAGGGCAATTCCTTTCCCAAAAAGAAAATCACAGCCTGTGAGTGGAAGAGAAGGGAGATGCCTGAACTCTGTCTTGACTGCCCGAAAAAAGAGAGAAAGCAGACAGCCTGTGAGGAGAGAGAGAGAGATATGGATGCCCGAAAAAATTTGGAAGAGCTGCCCAAAAATTCTGAGAAGAAAAGTGCTGATAAAAACCCTAGTTGAGGGTTTGCTGAGGCAAATTCTTCTTCAGTAAAATTAGCAGCTTCACCTGCCAGAGCAAACTTGTATATCATAATGAGAAGACTTGATCTTCTTATATAGCCTTAATTCACCTGTTAAGTAGGCCAAAATTAGGAAAGATAAAAATAATAATATTTTAATCTTTTCCTAACTTTTACCTTCTTACCAAAAGGTCTTTTTATTTATTTTTTACTTTTACCAAAAGTCCTTATTTATTTTTTACTTCCACCTGTGGTACAAAAGTCCTTATTTAATTTTGACTTTTGACTTTGGCCTTTTTCCATGTGCCCCTGTGGTCCTTTTTTATTCCAAAAGTACATCATCATAAACCAAGAGAGTTACTAATGATTTTATCTCACACTCTGTGTGACACCTAGATCTGGTACTAAGGTAACTTAACCAAGGGTAGCTAATCCTTAGAGAAGTACACCAAGCCCATAGATCAAGAATCGAAGTGCCACACATGCCTAGACCTAGTCTAGGGCTTACAGTGCCTTCCTGGTAACCGACCAGGTGCCTCCATACTCCAAGAGAATGGCTACTCAGAGCTAAGTTGAGTCTATCAGTCCTAAACTAGTCTACATTGTGGTCTCGGACCGGATGTCTACTCAACACAAGGTTGAATCTACCCAGGGCAGAGTTGGGTCTATATCATGGTCCCAAACCAGATATCTACCATTCAAGAGAATGGCCACTCAACACTGGGTTGAGTCTTCACCGTGGTCCCAGACCAGGTGGTCCCATTCTCCTAAGAGAAGGGCTCTTGATGCTACTCAAAAAAATCAACACCTCTTGCTCATGATGTATTTGTCCGGCTCTTTCTTGGTTGTTGGATTAGATCTTATCCCTTCATCACTTCAATATAGGGATTTTGTTGTCCATTTCTCTATTTAAGAGAAGTTTGGCTCATTGTAATGGACTTTTGGCTCTTGAGAACTTGAATAGAGAGATTGCTCTTCTTGCTTGTCTAGTCCAAATTTCTTGTGAATATGATTGTGAAATCTTTCGAGCTATAGTACTATCCATAGATTATCTTGTTCCTTCGAACAACAATTGTGTGAAAATATTTATTGCAGGAGGGCGTTTTGGCTAAGAGGATTGGAGAGGGTGACCTTCTCTTTGCTTGGCAAAACATTTTGAAAGGAGTTGATGCTAGTGTTTAGATTAACAAAATTTGTCATCTTTCAGTTATCACATCCATGTTAACTGGAGCCATTATGATGCAGATGCTTGTCAAAGCATAGAGCCAGTCAGTACATGAGTAGAGCTATGTTACATCCATCATTATCAATATGTCCTTATTGCAGAAATCATTGTACGATATGCTCTCCCATCACAGTTATTCCCACATTTACCCCATGGAGATGACGCTGTTAGATCTCGATCTTATGAGGCAACAACAGAGAGATTGTTGGTGATCCCTTGCCCATCGGTGTCAAAGACTATCATTCGGTTTCAAACAGCACAGCAAGTATATGGCAAAACAGGTATATGGTATATGCACATTTGAGGTCATGTTCTTGTCTCATTTATTTATATTAGTAACCTGACTTAGCTTTCACTAATAATGTGAATGATCCTTTGTTTATGATTTCTATCACAGGCTAACATTTTTTCAAGTATGGCGCCTTTAAATGCAAGGCTCCTTGGTATGCACACTAGTTCCTTCCCCTACCTATGGTACAAACTTAGTCATCTTTACCTCAATATGCTAGCTTTGGCACTATCTTGCACTTGTTTCCACTCATCTGACACTTTCACAATGGATTCTCACCTTCACATGCACTGAGATTTGTGATCTAGAGGACCTCCCCACAATGCTCCACAAAGTTTCCGAGGCGGGGAGCGTGGGAGCGGGGAAACACACAAGGGGGATGTGTGGAAGCCACCCCAAATTTTAGGGAAATTTCAAGGACATGGGGGGACGTCAGAGTATAAAAATAATAAATCCAAACAGTAACTATTACCATGTAAAAAGTAAAACTAAAAACTAAATTCATCATTATGGAATGTACATCTATTAGTTATTACCTTATCAAATTTCAAATTTGTAAATGATATTGAACTATGTTACTATACCCATGTAAAAACTGAAAACTAAATATCATAATTATCATTATGGAATGTATATCTAAATTCAAATTTCAAATTTGTAAAAGATAATGCAACACAAGTTGAAGTCTGAAATAGTCAAATAGATACTGAGCAATGAACACAGAGAAGTTAGAACAGTGACAACTGCTCCAAGTTTAGTTGGAATATGATTATGCAATGAAATGGTGAGAGGGTAGCGTTTAGAAAGGTGTTAGACTCTTAGGTTAGTCTAGTATTTAATTTAATTTTGGTTTAATTATATTTTAGTTTTTAAACACTTTTTTAATATTTTAATTTGCATTTATTTTTATTGTGAAAGATGAAAATTTGGGGGGGACGGGGGGACGCCTAAAAGCCCCCCCTCGTGGGGAACGCGTTCTGCACTTGGGGAAACTTGGGGAAAAACGTGTTTCCCCAAGTTTCCCCCAAAAGGGGGACGTGGGGAAACGTTTCCCCAGAAGTTTCCTAATCCCGGAAGCATCAGCGAGGGGGCACATTCCCCACCTTGGGGGGGCGTCCCCGTGTAACAATGCCTCCGCCTTGACCCCTATGCATGTTGGACCCCATGTTATCTATGTCTCGGCTCTGGAGTGTGTGGGAGCATAGCTTCAATCGTGGATCTACTTCCTTGTCAGTTGCCCCTGATGTCGTAGTGGCGGGTAGAGTTGTGCTTTCTACCGGGTATCATCCCATTAGTCCTCGAAGCAATGTGTTACTGCCATCATTACATTGTATGTGTCTATCATGTTGTATTCAAACAAAGTGAAATTTAAAGCCTATGTGGCTGAAGAAAGTTAAATCAAGCCAAAAAGGCTAACATGAAATGAAAGTGAAAAGGGCCAATCAAATAAGGAACAAATGCCAAATCAAAATGGCTGCTTTGCCACATATAAATGAAATAAATGCAATGATTATACTTCATGGAGCCTAAGGGTTGGGACATGATATAAGGCAAGGGACCGCTAATTTACAGTGTCCCCTAGAACCTTTCCAAATTACAATCACTTGTGTACTCAACACAAGAGGTTCTAGAAAAGATCCTCACTGAGCTTGAGGCAAGCTTGGATGTGAGCCGCAGAAACACCTTGTTAGAGTCTAGTGGTGGTCACCCAAGCACTTTATTCCATTTGTGAGACACTACTATTCCCTATTGTCCTCCAGCATGTTTATGTCACCATGGCCCCTGTATCCCTTTGCTTGTCCAAAGGATCTCAACAATCAAAGTACAAGTCCTCCCTTTACCCCAAGCCTTGATCTAATCACTTTAGCCATTGCTACTAGGAAGACCAAGACTATAAGTTTGCACAAAATGGAGGCTTCTTAAAAGGTAACAAGTCTGCTCAAGTGAGGCCTAACTTTACTTGTGTTTAATTGTTGGATCATAATCACTTATTGCTTAATGTTTTAGTTAGTTTACTAATATAAATAAGGGAGCACCATGGCATCCCTTGTGCTCGCAGGACTTCACAACTCATTTTCTACCAGATGCTGACCAGTCTTACCAAGCCAAAAATGGGATCCCAGGAAGTTTGGATCTAAGATTGCGAATTTTTATTTTTAAAGTCTATATGGAGTCTCGACCCCCTTCATGCTTTCATGCCTCAGTTCATCATGAAATGGAATGGAGGAAGAGATTTTTTATTATTAATGGTCAGCAGGGTCATATTTTAATTAATTTGGCATGAAATGAGCCAAATTGAGCATAGTTGATGGATTTGAGTGGGTCTTGTGACCACTACTAGTGAATTTGGGGTCTACAAATTCATTGGAGTAGTTGTTTCGAGCATCCGAGCAAGGGAAGTGGCCATTTTGGGCAAATTACACCAGCAATAATTAAATTTAAAAATTGAACCATTGACTTAGTGACTTCATCAAAGTTGAGTAATGTGGGGTAATATGTGATTTGAGAGTATAGTTAGACATTATGGCTATTGTTTTGGCTTGGATATGAGGCCTTGTTTGAGTGGGAGCCCACACTTCACCATTGATCATCCTATAGGGGGCGCACTTGTTGGGTTGGCAACCTTGAGCCCACCTTTGACATGATATTTATCCTTGTAATGGGGGAACCTTAGGGAGAATATAGCCCCTAGGCGACCCCCCATCATTCCCTTATATTTTTACATCATGATTTGCTATGCACTTGAGAGGGGGGGCGCACCCTTTGATGGGGACCCACTCATTTGATGTGGATCGTTGATCTTTGATGGATGAGATTAGATCCTAGCCCTTGATCCTTATGAGGCTAGGGATTTTGATGAGAGAGATCTATTTATATCCTCTCTTGCTCATTGTAGCTTCTTCATGGCTCTAAGAAATAATACTAATAGATTGTTCCTCCATACTTGTTTTGGAATTTTTGATGAGATTGTGAAATCTACCAAGTGTTAGTGTAGTCCATTAGTTTTCTTTCATCTCAAACATAAATCTTGTTCAAGAATTGTTGTTGCAGGGGGGTGCATTAGTCAAGTGGATTGGATAGGGCAACTTCCCCTTTACTTGGTAAGATTGTTGCTTAAGAGGGAGTTGTTGTTATTGCTTGGAATTTATATCTTTATCATTTCATTTTAGCAGCGATTTTCTTTCATTCAGATTTTCATTTAGATTTTCCTTATCTTGGCATTTCATTCAGATTTTGTTTTGCGCATGCTAACAATTTTCTGGTTTTCATTGGCATGGCGACTTGAGTAAATCAACTTGGCTTGTTTGGAAAACAAAACGACTCATTTGACCGGCTAATTTAGTAACCTCATCAACTCACCAATTCTCCAGGTAAGTGCACCACCTCTCTTTGTAGAAATTTTTCATGTCATAGTTAAGCAGAAATCAAAATCACTAAAACCCTAAAAAATTACATCTTTAACTTTAATTGTTAAACTTCATTTTCCTTCAAAACCCAAGTTAGAAATGTTGTAAAAGACCTAGGTACCAAGTTTTAACTTTTTCCGACTCCATTTGCCCTTGCCCAACATTGGTCTACCTAGAGGGAAATCGCCCTCCTCGGGCAATTTCGACCTTAGCTTAATTTTTAACTTGGGTATGCTTGCTTTGTATTCAAAATCCTCTATCTTTAATCAAACTTGCATTTTGGTTGCTAGGGTTTCATAATTTTACTATCTCGTGACTTCATTTTCTCATTAGCTAAATCCTCCTAGCCACGATTTAGGCATCTTACCCAGCACCATAACTCTCCTCCTAGATCTTCTTACTTAACTATTGCCTATCGGACAGTATTTATTTAGCTGAGTATTTGTTTCCATCATTAAGCCTTCTCAACTAATACCTTAAAGCATCCTAGCCTTTAGTTGCTTTCGTTGATCTAGGATTTTACTTGTTGAGACCACCTTGATTGCTTCTTTGTTGTATGCTTGTGCATTGGTGTCTTGATTTTAGTCAATTAGTCTTCACAGACTAGCTAGGGTCTCCCCCTTGGCTTTGCTCTGGCATCGCCTAAAGCAAAGAGCACCTCATCCGGTTTGACACTTGCATATCTTGCAAGGGTTGAGGCACTCTGAGGTCACTTGGTTTGGCTGCCTATCCTCTTCCCGTCCTGGATAGGATCCCTCACAAAGGCAGCCACAACTTTTATGATAACACTTTCCTTTAGCAATAATTCTCTTGTCCTGCAGCAATTATTTGTCTTGTTATTTCACTCAGATTTTGTTTTGCATGTGTTAGTATTTCTCTGTTTGTTGTGGCAAGGCGACTTGGGCAATAAGGAAAGCTTGTTTCTAAGAGAGAAAGTGGCCTATTTGAGTTGCTAGTTGGTGAAAGGGGAAAATAACCTCATCAAAATTCAGTTTCAAGTAAGTTTCTTGTGGTCTCTCTCTATTTATATTTTGCATTCCATAGTCAACTGAAAATAAACATAAATAAAAACCTTAAAATTTACAGCCTAAAATTTAACCGTCAATTTTTCTTTTTATTTCAAGCCCAAGTTAGAAATACCATAAAAACCTTAAAGACCAAGTCCCATAGTTTTCTGAATCCATTTACCCTTGATGAGCACTGGTCTTTTTGGTAGAGGTGCCCCCGCCTTGGGGCGTCTGGCGTTTTTTTCCAATTAGGAGACATGGGTGTGTTGGTTGTGTGTTCTATTTTGTTTATCTCACATCACAACTTCCATTTCGAGTGCTAGAATTATATTATTTCACCATCACGTGGCCATATTAATTTATTGATTATTTTCCTTGCTTGGTCACTATCTAGTTGTCTTGTCTAGCACATCACTCACCCTAGATTTAATCATTAATTTGTTGATATTGGGATATAGAATACTTAGATAGCTGAGCATTTTCATTTTCTTATCAATCCTTCTCAGCTCATGCTCTAAAGCAGCTTATGCCTCTAGTTTTTTTACTTAATCTAGGGTTTCTTCCAAGACAACCTTTGATTGTCGCTTGTTTTTTATTTGCTTGCATGTGTCTTGTTTTGTGTAAACTACCATCACTGGTTATCTAGGGTCTCCCACTTGGCATAAATCTGGCTTAGCCTAAAGTGAAAAGCGCCTCATCCGGTGTGACACTTGCATCACTTGCACTCTTGGGTCACTTAGTGTCGCTGCCCGTCCTCTGCCCATCTTGGATAGGATTCCCTACAGAGGAAGCTTCAGACTTTGTGATAACACATCTCTTCTTAGTGAAGCAGGATTGAATTCAACTTGATAGGTGGAGCAATCAACTCATGTACCTTGCTGGAAATTTTTCTAAGCAGTTAAAAAAGAGTTTTTTTTAGGTGTTGGTTGGATGCCAAGTTGTATGGAATATGGGAACATGTACAATTTCCCAAAACAAAAATGCTTGGAAATGTGACCCCCCAAAATGTGTACGACGAGGGAAACGTGATATATAAAAATAAANAAAAATCTAAACATAAAAGAATATATGTATATATATATGACACATTATCTTGCAAGAAAATAAGAATAATACGCATAAATAACATTTTAAAAGGAAAAACATGTCTATATTAAATATTGTTATCCACTAAGTTGCACTTAGGGGATTTCCAGTGAGGCGCCAGAGTATTGAACAAGTCAATTGTTCATTGCCAATGCTCAGAAGTTTTGTGGTTACATCAAGACCAATTGTGGTCCCTTTTTGTTATTAATAAAATGCTTGTTCAAACCCCTTCGGGATATTGTAATAAATGCTCTAAAACGACAAACGTTTTGTAAAGGACTTGGCTTCCTTAGACTTGGCTATCAATCCGATTATTCCAAGGTGTTTTTTCCTTTGTCAATTATGCAATGTTGAATAAACGATGTATAATTTTCGAGTTTTTCACTGCTCCTCCAAAGCTAGAATTTTCATCTTGGTGGTTGGGCCTTAAGAGGTTATTAAAGTTCATGTGTCGATGTATATAAGCGTGTTAGGCATCGGTATTGAATCGTATGGACATGTACTAGGTCCCCTTAAAGTTTCGTCTGATTCCGAGAAAAATATTTTGTTTTTGTTTTTTAAGACATTTTTTAATGGTTTAATTGAAAAAATTCAAAATGTAAAAAAAGTATGATCCAGAGTCTGCTTTTGGCATGTATGCACTCGTTTTCAAGCTCAAAGCACCTCCTTTACCCAGGGCCCCACGTTTCTCATGCTCTAGGTGACTAAATTGTCATGTATGGCGTTATTTCTCCACCGGTGCGACGAAATGGCAAAAAATTGCTAAATTTTGACAAATTGCACCAAAGTCAAAATTTTAAAAACTCAAAAATCATTATTTTAAAAGAGGAAATGACATGGCGTGTGGGTCCTTATTTCATGCAATCCTTTTCATGTTGTGAAGACTTTAAAACTTTGGAGGATTTAAGTGAGTTTTGAGTCAAATGAGAGTATGACGTCAACATTAAAGCAATTCACGCTAAACACCATACAAAGGTTGCACTAGCATATGGGTGGACCTCTCTCCATTTTTGGTTATTAAAACCTTGGTTATGTTTTGTAATATATCGTGTGATTAATATGAAGAGGAGATAATGCATGTGAAGAGGAGATAATGCATGTGAAGAGGAGATAGTGCATGGGTTGATGAGGTAGCGCATGGATTGGTGGAGAATCGCATATGTTGGAGAGGTGGCACTTAGCCACATCCAATCAATCCCCATTTTCACTCAAGAAATCTCAAGTGAACTCATGTCTACTTCAGTTAGTTGGTGCACCCCTGGGGTTTGTAAACTCGATTTAAGCAAGTTCTTTTGCCTCATTCCAAACAGAAGCAAGGGACCTCTACTCATATGATTGTAATTGTTTATCTTTGTTATGAATAAAGTTGAGTCTTTGGAGGACAATCTGCTAGTGTAATACTCTTTCATGGTGAATGCTTGTTCTGTAACCGAGGTGATATTTGTTTAGAACCTTTTGTTGTTCATGCAAATTCAAATATCTAGCTTAGAAGTTTGTATTCCAATTCGTAGAAAAGGCATTTGAATTTCAAATTGTTTTTTATGTGTAATCATATAAGATTCAAAAGTTATACGTTTTAGTCGGTAATACTTGTATGCTTTTGCTTTTATGTGACTTACCATACTAGATCTGATCTTTGCATGAAGGTTTCTTATGTAGCTTTGCATATCAACGAAGGTGGAGTAAGACTAGAGCTCGGTTCCATCTTGCCTTCTTCACCACTTCATTTTGGATCTAACTTGTTTACCTTGCAAGCACCTTCCTCCTCAACCTTGTTCAAAGTTTGAAGCTTGAGCTCTTCTTCTTCCTTCTCAACAAAAAAACACTCCACCTCAATCTCTTTCCTTTCATTTTCTGCAAGTTAAAATTTGATCATTAAAAGATTTAGTACAGTGTTCCACGGAAACTCGCCCCCCCAGGGTCGGGGGCTCGCTCCCCACGCCCCGGGGGCTTGGGGGCTCCTCCAGAAACGTTTCCTCACGCCCCCAAAAAAGCGAAACTTCAGGAAACGCAAGAGGGGGCACGCCTCCTAGCTCTGAACGTCGCCCCGCTTGTGGGGGGGGGCCACACGCCCCTCCCCGAAGATGGGGGGCTCCCACACGCCCCCCACGATTTTGCATTTTTAAATTTTTTAAAATTCGAATTTAAAAAAATACAAAAATGTATTCAAACCTGGTGGATGAAACCGCTAAAGCCGAGCCAGTCAGAAGAGAAGTGAGCGCGAGGAGATTGCAGAGGCGGAATACGAAATTTCTGTGATCCATGGCCGCTGCAATGTTTCTCAGCCCAGGGTTTCAGGGTTGACTACCGAGAAGGTCGAACCCAGGATTCCGATAGGACTTACAGAATTTTTTTTAAAGTTGAACCTATGTTCAAACGAATTTCCGCAGTGGTTAGTTCTCTTAAAAGGTAAAAGTTAAAACGAAATGTCAATGTGGACCAACGCTTCCATTGTTTATTATCATATATACATTCATTATGACGCAGGAAGAGCCTCACTAAAGCATACTCTGAACAAACAATAGGCGTTTTTTTCGTTTTTATTTTATTATTATTATTCTTTCCCTCATAAGTCTTACAAATAAGGAGGAGGAGAGATGCATAGATGTTTTAAAATAACTATTTACTATATCATAGGCATATGTCAAGTGGGTCAAAGACATAGTTATAACTTCAATAGTAAGCTTATAAAATACTAAATGAATAAAAAAAAATAATAGTGGTTACTTTGAATGATTGAAATGGCAAACAAATGAATAAAATAAAAGAAAGCAGGGTTACTTTGAATGATTAAAAGTAATAGTGAAAAATAATAACAAAACAGTGATGCTTATTTTTTAATTACGACGATGGTGGCAATGATGATGATGATATTTTTAAGGTCACCGTCAAGCGAGACACCAATTTGGTGTATGAGACACCCTTGTTTCTGGGACAAGGGACCCCCTCTGCATAGTGATTTAACTGCTAAAGTCTACGGTGGTGTACATACCTTACCCCCCTCTGGATTTGAACCTTTGATCTCCTAGGAGGAAACACATACTCTTGACCATTAGGCCCACTTAATCATAAAATTAAGGATTTGGTGCTGAAAGTATGGTTACTTTGAATGATTAAAAGTAATAGTGAAAAAACAATAACAAAATAGTGATTGCGCCGGCCCTTTCTACAGCTCAAATGGGCTAGATGTGTGTCCCGTCTGTAAACCATGTTCTCTTTATAATTTTTTTTTTTAATTTATATATATTTTTATAATTTTTATGACCTCGACGCCCCCCTTCTCCACGCCCCCCTCGAATTTCCCTAGAATTTGGGGGTAGTCTCCACACGCCCCCACCGTGCGTTTCCCCGCTCCCACGCTCCTGCGTCCCGGAAACTTGGGGGAACATTGATTTAGTATCCTTCTTTTTGTGTTGCCTTACACACACTTGGGGGGAACGCAGCAGAAATCTTCATGTTGCTTGGGGGCAAGTCTCAAGTCAGGTGTTGTCACCTGATCCTGACTTCTTCGTTTAGGCCACTCCCAATGGAACCAAGGGGGGTAGCCCCTATTAAAGAGTTCCTAAGGCTCTAGATTTTATTAATTTGCGAATGAGATGGTTGCTAGGAGTTTATAAGTGATTCACTAAAACAAGATACTGCAAATTTATAGTGTAGTTCGACAGCATAAAAAGATATGGCATTCATAACATGATATGACTGAAAACAAAAATAAGGAGACAAATTAAACCAATGCCAAAATGGAGTCAAATTAAATAAGTGTTGCTGAAAATGAGAAATGTTTTGAAGTGTACTTGGTTAGTTTTAACTTATTCAATGAGGAGTGAGTTAAAGGGGAAAGGGAATTCCCAATATATCGTGAGGTACTGGGACTATTTCCGGATTTTGAGAAGAGTGGTTCGGCAGGGGAAAATGTGGGCTAGATGGAGTCGTGGGAGGGTGTTCAACACTATACCAACAAGGATGTAGCCTAACGGAACCCTGCGGTCACTTTCTAGTTGTTCCCTCTATCCTTGAAGAATTTTCCCACTGTTCCTCAGGTTCGTTACACCGGATTTTCGTAATGTTTGAAGGGTTGTAACTATTATTAATGTGAGTTAATAAAATAAATGTGAGGAATTAATTAGTTCCCATTCCTGCTTTTGATTATCCCAAAGCTCGGGGCGAACCTACAATGGGCAAGACATACACCGGAATGGCAAATTGTTGATTCCAAATTGGTATTGTAAGATGAGAAAGGTAAAAGCGGTGAGACTAATTACTACGGCAAGAAATATATTTTCCCCAAACGAGCAAGCTCTTTGGATAATTCGGTAGATCAATGCCGAATTAGTATTACTTTCCAAAGCCAAAATAAAATAATGATGCCTCAAAGAAAAAGAATAAAAAGATTACTTCCTACAGCAAAGAGTATCTTTTCCCCAATCGAAAGGATTCTCTTGGGTAATTCGACAAAGCAATGTCGGATTAGTTCTAAAATGAAGTAAAAATAAATATTGATTGCGTTATAATCAAACTAAAAATAAACTTAATCTAAAGACTTGCGAAAAGTAGTTAATCACACAATGGGCAAATACAGGCTTCCCCCAAATCAGGGAAGGGGGGTATGGGAGCCATAATCCCACTTGCTTTTTATTTATGATTACGTGATATGCTTAAAAGAAAAAGAAACGCCTTTTGACTCTTGAAGAATGGTTCAAAAAGGCTTACAAACTTGCATAGGCAAGAAAAGGAATGAAGGAGGGGGATGGTAGATGGATCGTGGGTGCTCTGGATGGCCCAAAACTTGATTTTTCAACAGCACCTCCCTCTCTTTTTCCTCCGACCTACTAAAAACCAGCAAGCTAATACGATTAGAAGATGGTGGTATGCACAAAAAACAAATAAAAAATTTTAAGTTTTGGTAGTTTTGAGAAAAAATTTGGAAAAAGTAGTAAGTGTAGATACTAAAACAACAAGACTAGATCTAGTTAAATAATGAAGCTTTGAACGTGTTTCTAGATCTAGCTATTCTAACATGCTAACATGAGTAGATTTGAATGAACACATTTTAAAGAGCTAGATCTACTTAATTAGCACATTTGGAACAAAGTAACCGGAAAGAAAGGAGAATTGGGGTTTGAAGAGATGGACAGAACACTTCAAGCCTTGCCTGATCTTTCTATGATGACTTTGGAAACTCTACAACAATAGAATTAGTCTTGTAAAAATGCTGAAGAGAAGATAAAAGAAAGTTGAGTTCCAATCCTCCTTCGAATTTGTGATCTACAAAACTATGAGAAAACCCTTGCACAAAAAAATATCGGATCTAATGTGTTTGAAAACAAGAAACAAAAAAGAGCCTCAATACAACCGAGTACAGTTGGCTACTCTCCTATCTCTTAAAATCAAAGCACAAGTAAACAAGTTAACAACTGTAAATGCTTACTCTATGTGTTTTAGAATAACCCTCTAAGCTAGATCCATCAACATTTTTAACAAAGGAAATCAAAGCTTTACGATATCACCTCATAACACAAGCATTCATCCAATGGCATAACATAGACCTCCAAAGTCTTCAACTTTATTAATCAAAATAGCATCAGTAGTACAACAAGCAAAGGTTCCTTGACTCCTAAATGAGGAAGAAAGCCTCGCTTAAATAAAAAAAATGAGAGCAAACCCCAAGGGGGGCGAATTTTCCCAAGTGTTGGAGTTTTTTGAGATAATTGGGGGTGAAATAGAGTGAACTAGAGGTGGTAGGCACCACCTCTCAGAAGGTAGGTCACCCCCCCTCTTTTTGTGACATGTATACAGCAATAGGTGAGTTTTTTTATGGATAAATATGCCCCTCTAAGGAGAAATTCGCCCCCTCATGGATTTCATTGAATCAAGCCGATTTGATCTTGATTTGGTCTCCAACTACCCCAACATCATCCTTAGTTAACCTGGAACATGTCTGGGACACGTTTCCACTGATTTAGGGATGTGTTTTTTCTCCATATTTTCCCTTTTTCTAATTTGTTATTCAGTTTTTGCCTTTTTCGGAGAGAACTTCACTTAAGTGATAAATAATCACTTAAAACTTAGGAAAAGTGGGTTTAGGGGTTAAGTGGGGGATCTGGGTCCAAAAACGAGCATCCCCATGACCAAATTAGCTCCCTAGGCCCAATTTTATGACCTTTTAAACTTTCACAATTAAAATAGACCTTATCGATGATTTTATTAAAAGTCTAAAAATTAAAAAATCCTATGAAAGACTTAGCGCATGTCCACGAAACTTTGGGACTATGACTAGCATGGTATAATACATAGAACCTAGGCTTTAATAACCTTTTAAGACATAATCACCAATTTCACCATCCTGGCTTTGGAGGATTTTGAGTGAAAACTCGAAAATTATGTTGCTTAAAAAAGCGTCACATAATCGACGAGGGAAAAAACGCTCAAGGATGATGACCTTGATGACTAGGTCCTAAGAAGGCCAAGCCTTTTACAAAAGAAATCATCATGCTATGTCATTTATTACAATCCCACTGCGGGGGTGTGAACATGTGAAAAAGGAACCACAACTAGCCTTGATGAAACCATGGAACTTCCTGAGCACTGAGTAAGAGCAATTGATTTGTTATGATCCTTGGTGGCTCATTTGAAGAATCCCCTAAGTGCAACTTAGTGGATAACACTTGCTTCAATTTAGATCGAAAAAAGAGCTGAAATTTTGTATCTCAAAGCTTAGATCTAGTTTCCATTCGCTTTAGCACTTCAAGGTTAAACTTTGCAATATTTTTCCAAGTGTTAAAAGTTGTAAATTATTAGTCTATTTTTGCATCTAACCCACTAATTTGGCATCTTAAGCTTGTTGGTTTTTAGCAGGTTTCAAGAAGATTGATTGTAACAAATAATAAAAGAGCGAGTGGGATAACGGCTCCCACACCCCTCTTCTCCATTTGGGGGAAGTCTGTATCATCCTTTGATGTGGTTGGTTTTTTCTTTCCTTCTTTCAGTTAAAAGTTTTAGATTAATTTTGCATTCTTTATCTAGCTAGATTCTATTTCAAAGGTTACTCTAGAATCTTTAGTTTTATATATATATTTGTAGATCTAACCCAGTGTTGACCTCCCAAGTAAGGCTTTGTCCTGAAAGAGATCCCTGACTGTAGTTTCCTTATATGCAAAACTGATGTATTACTTTGAATAAATCACAAGCACACAATTTGTCCTTAAAGGGATGTATAGATTATTACATTTGTTACTTGCTTTCACTAAATCGAAACAAATATTTGCCTATACCGTGTATGCTCTACTCCTCACATCTTAGTCTAAGACTTGGGGATATCAAAAGCGATATTGTGAATTCATTAATTCCTCACATCTGATTAATCAATTCACATTAATAAAATTTACAACCCTCAAAACATTACGGAAATCCGACGTAACAAGCCTAAGAAGTAGTGGGAAAATTCTTCAAGGAAAGCAGGAACAACTAGAAAGCAACTGTGGGGTCCCATTAGGCTACATCCTTGTTGGTGTAGTGTTGAACCCCCCCCCCGCCCGACTCCATCCAGCCCACATTTTCCCGTGCGGAGCCACTCTTCTCAGAATTCAGAAGTATTCCTAGTACCTCACGATATATCAGGAATCCCCTTTTTCCCTTAACTCACTCATCATATCCACGTTTAACTTAAAATGAACCAAGAGACATTTGCAAAACACTGTACTTTTTCAGCAGCATCACACCATTTTATTTGACTCCATTGGCACTAATCTCCATTTGCAACAATACTCCACAATTTGCTTAAATATCAGTTCTTTAAAAGTTGTTTAATTTTCATATGATGATGCTATCTCTTATATGTTGTTGAAATAATTCTTATCTTTGCAAATAATCTTGATTCAGTAGTTTAATTCTGAACAACTCCTAACAACCATCTCATCCATAACTAATAAATTTCAAGAGCCTTAGAAACTCTTTCGTATGGACTAACCCCCTTGGCTCTGTTAGGAGTGGCCTAAACAGAGGAGTCAAGAGCAGGGGACAGTACCGAGCAGCTTGAATATTTTTGTTGCGTTCCCCCCTGGGTGTGTGTAAGGCGGCAACAATTACCATAGATGATTACATTATGCAAAATCCAAAATTACCCTTTATAGATGAGGCTATACATGGTCATATGGAAAGTTGTTGTGTTAACATTCCCATTGATTGGGAATTGATTAGTTTGGGAATTGTTTTTAACCCACATCTCTTTCTTTTATTTGTCCAAGTCTGCTCCTAAAAATCAACATGGTATCAAAGTGATATTGGTTATTTAGGAGAAAGGTGAGTCTTACAAAAGATCTAAAGGAACTGTAAGTCTATAACATTGAAGTTTAAGAAATACAAATTTTCTAATTTTATCAAGGAGATCATTTATAAAGTTTAAAAATAAAACATCAAATCGATCACAAAGCATCACGAATGTGACAATGAAGACACTGAGTACCCTAAAAATGACCACCAAGAGCCTGAAGATGCCCTAGTCATGCTTGCAATTTAAGAACGAAGACAGAGCCTAAATACACACATGAGGGAATGACTTAAAGAAGACTACCTGTACCCAAAGATCCATGAAGATGCCCAAACTGAAGAATGAGAATTTTTTGTTTGAAAATGTGAATCAAACTTGCACAAAGAACCAAATACCGTGCATTCCTAGGGCACAAGAGGTCAAGACATTTTTGAAGACATCAAACAACAAAGTCGCATACACCAAATAGTAAAGTTGCAGATGCAAGACAAACTTTGTAAATCTGGAGATAGATGATATTATTGTAGAAGATGTTATAGTTAATAGATACAATAAATATATTGCATACTTGATGTTGTAGAAGAAATGAAATTGCAGATTATTGTAGAACAAAATAGATGTCATTGCAGATTGTAGCCTGGAAGCAGAGTGTTTCCATAGATCTAGTCTAGAGCACTACTCATGTTAGGTGATATTTTCCTTGAATCACATGATATTTAGCAAGAATTGAAGTCCCAAAGACCTATTGAAGATGTAAACAATATCATCAAACAACAGACACCCAACATCTGAAGAAGTAGACATCATCAACACAAGTCCAATAGTTTGATATGATGCATACCCTACATCTGTCGGTTGCATATGTGACAAACATGTGGACAAGGGTCCTACAGTTGGATGGAGAATTTCCTTATGGAGTAAAAATAAAATTTTATGTTTTGAGATTTCAGTTTTGAAAAAGTGCAAACATCAACAACACTTTCCCTTGAAAGTTTTGATCAGCATGATTTTCATACCTGGAAACTGAAACTAAAACTAGGTTTACTAGAAAGAAACCTTCAGGGAAATGTCATTGGTTTATACCAAAATCCATCATCTCACGACATTTTTGTTGAATGGCAAATTAGAGACGATGGGGCTAAGGACCTTATCAGGTTAGGCCTGTCAAGCACCCAAATACATCATTTAGATCTAACAAATTCCAGTAAAGGGTTTGGGAGTCATTGGAAAAAGTTGTTTGCTTCTAAGACTCGAAATGCAAATTCTCTTGTAGATCAGCTAAACAATATGAGATCATTGATGTCAAAACTATCAGAAGTTGAAGTAGAGGACAAGGATGCAAGACTTGCCATATTAAAACAATTACCCAACATATAGCAATGTTGTATTTACAACTACCATAGATACATCTTAGAAGGGATCTTCCAAGCGCCCAGAGGGATCAAATCTCTAGAGATGCAAACCTGTTTTTAAAGTGTAAAGGTTGATGAACCGTTTTAAATTATCTAATTTGTGTTTTATATATATATATATATATATATATATATATATATATATATGCCATTGTAAATGTTTTAAGTCTAATTTGAGTGGACATGTTATTATTTTATAATTTTTTTTTTTAAATGACACTTGTCAACTCTAGGATGAGCATGGAAGGAGTTACTCATCTCCACTTTATCTAATTTGTGTTTTTTATATATACGCCGTTGTAAATGTTTTAACTCTAATTTGGGCCGACCTGTTATTATTTTATAATTTATTTTTTTTTAAAGTACACATGTCAACTCTAGGATGAGCAGGGAAGGAGTTACACATCTCCCCCTATTGGGATGTAGAATGTGCCTCTTCGACGCAATTATTCAAATATCTTCATGTACTCTAGAAAATGTTGGTTCAGATCTTGTTGCAGAGGAAAAAAGAACAAGTCCCGATTAAGATAAAGAAAAACACACTTTTTTTGAAGAGGAGAAAACAGGAAATAAAAACAAAAGGAAAAGACCAACATGAATGGTTGTGCTCCGATTGTGGGAATCCAAATTATATTGCCGAGAACAACAAGGTACATGTTGTTTACTGCTCAAGGAAAAGGGAACAAGGAAGAAGGGTGAGAGAAGTAATGTCATCATTCACTTTATCAAGGTTGATGACGAGGTTGATACCGGTGATGATCAACCTAATAATGACTACCTATTTTAACATGCTAATTAAAATGTAGCCTTTTAGGTAGGCCACCATTCAAGGGGGACTTGAGAAGGGGATGCTCAATACGCATGGTTATTCAGTGGGATTTGACAGAATTCTCGGTCAACATGAAGGCTATGGCAACCTAATGGAGCACCAATGGTTGATTGTGGATCTATCACAAGAGAGAAGCAATAAATAGGGTCTGTTCTCCGCATAACGATTGTTAAAGAGTTAAGACACATGTATTCAAGTGGCTTTTCTAGAAAAACAGGCAAGCGTTGTGGCAAGTTAACCATATGCCTCGATGGATGTAGGCATACCCATTATGTGATCTTTATTATTTTATTTTAAAAATATGTTGTAACTGTAAGCAGTGTTGCAAGGGAGTAAAGCAAAGCAGGGAACGGAAGTGAGTAGTCCTTCCCAAAAAGATCCCAAGAGTGAGGCAGTCCCAAGAGTGTTCTATTCACAAATATATCAATTTGTGTGTATGTAAGCAGTTCCACGAGAGATCCTGGGAGCACCCAAAAATGCATGAGATAGAGAGCAGGAGGGCCTACAGTTCTCCCATGCAACACTGGTACTAACTATATTGGTAGTTGTTATTTGAGTAGTTCTTGTTTGAATTTTATATTAGAAGGGAAACAAGCCAAGAATGTTGTTTTTGTGTTAAAGGTGTGTGTCGGAGTAATCACACAAGAAAAGATGTTAATGTTAGTGACCAAATTTTAATGTTAGTAATTGGTTAGATAGGTTGAATCTAGTAATATCTAACAACCATATATTGTAATAAATTGTACAAGGTGAATATCAGTGTTCCACCAAGTTTTCGGGACGCAGGAGCATGGAAGCAGGGAAACGCACATTGGGGACGTGTAGAGACACCCCAAAAGTTTGGGTATTTTGGAGGATGGGGGGGCGGGGGGCATCGAGGTCCCTAACATAGGGGGTCGGTCTCTAAAATTATAAAAAATAGAAAAAAATAAAAATATGAACCCCAACATGTAAACATATCAATTCCTCATCCCATCACCATTTGCATACCACCATCCTTCTGTTCCCAAAGAGTTTAGACTAATGTAAATGTAATCATAATAGCCAAGCATATCATATCGATGTTTGTTTCTTTTTATTTGTTTCTATTTCGATTTATAATGACCATTTAGTGTAAAAGCCTAAAATTTAAGATGAACCATTTTTGTTTTTAAGTAAAAATAAATAAAATTCGAGGGGGGTGAGGGCATGTGGGAGACCCCCATTTTTAGGAGGGGGCGTGGGGAAGCCCCTAAATCCGAGAACCTCCTAGACTTGTGTTTCCCCACCTTTCACAGAAAGAGGGGCGCTGGGAAACGTTTCCCATGGAGCCTCCCAACCCACAAGGCGTGGGAAACGCAGGGGGCGAGCCCCCGACCCTGGGAGACGTGTCCCCGTAGAACACTAGTGAATATTACTCCACGATATTAAGAGTGTTTTCTATTGGAGGAGAAAGCAATGACCTAAACTTAATATTAAATGCACTATTATATTATGTGGCCTTTATATAATTTGTAAAACACTTTTTATATTCACATAAATAAATTCCTTAAATCTTGTTGCCGATAGGGTACTCTGTTAAGGCACTCTTTGTGACGTCATGGGTTCAAACCTCAACTGAGCCTTGTGTGCTGCATACGGGGAAGCATTGGTACACCTAGAGGTATAGTGGTAACGAACAGGAATCGACCCCATGTCACGCAAGTGCAAACCTGTCCCCAGTTGTTGATTCCCCTAGTTACAAAAACAATTATGTCATGTGACCAAATGTATGTTAAAGTATGGATTAGGTAGTAAAACCACCATAATTCTATGATTATCTTTTCACAATAACTACAATGCTTGGGTTATCTAGTATTGCACTTTGAGTTGTTTCACAATACCATTTTGGCAATTTTTGTGTAGCGTTATTTGGTTCTTCATCAAAACAAACCTTTTAATGTGTTAACTTGGTAAATATTTTGCCCCAAACTTTGTAATACAATCATTATAACTTCACATATATTTTATCTCAATCTTTGTGATATTTAAAAGAAATTTATCTTTCAAAATTATATTAGAAACTCCTTTAATAATGTATGCCTCCCCTTTTTCTAAATTATCTCTCCGCCCTTGAGACCCTTGCAACAGTGTCAGGCCAGGAAATGTCTGGGAATCCCCCCAATGGTGTACCCATGTCTCAGGATCACACGAAGCACATCCCCTATCCTTGGAAACCTGTCCCTATATAACGCTACTTTAATTAAAGCCTGAGAAAAAAGTCACCAAATGACAATATAGACCAAGAAAAGCATCAGTTCATCTCAAACTTTTGGCTAACACAACCCATATTTTGAACAACTACCCTCATATCATCTCCCTTATTATCTATTGCTTGTAGAAGAGGATCTGAGCTGGTTTCAATAAGACTGTTTAAGACTTCTTGATCTAGCTTAATTTTTTCAATGAAAACATGATTCTTTCTTTTATAAGGGTGGAATATTTGCCTTGATACCAAGCTTAAATGTCCCTTTTCCTACAAAGGGAAAATCCACCACAAGCACCGGCAAAACCCCAGCCATTTCTTCACAATAATAATGAGGAACACTTTTCCTGATCACCAAATATACTTAATAGATTCAGATATAAATATATTGACTTAACTACAAGACCCACAAGAGAGCGAAATCCCTGTCACAGTGAGACCAACGCTGGCCTGACTGAGCTGAGCTTGGTCCCCACTTACCTGGCCTGGTGATAGGTCTATCCTCTCACTTATATCAACTTTCAAGTTGGTAGCTTTGTCCTGTCCGTTGATTAACATTGGTAGGAAATCCCTCATCTTGAGTTGCTTTCCTGGCCTAATCAAGATGGGGATTGGTTGGTCTCTTCCAGCCTAACCTAACTAAGCTCGAATCCTAACTTATCTCAGAGTAGGAATGTTTTGATGATTGACATGGTTGGTGTTGCCGCTCCTGACCGACATGCGTGTGTCAAAGCCCAAAAGTAGGCACACTGGCCTGTTAGCAACTACGAAAAGAGCAGCCACTGTCACCACACTCCTCTCTTCCTCACTTTAGGTTGGCTCTTCTCCAACTCAAGGGGAGCTTCCCTAAGGTTAAGATCACTAAGACAAGAAACAACGGCGAACAAGGTGAATAGAAGAGGGTGCCTTAGAGAAATGGTTGTAGTATAATAGGTAATTTGAATGGGAGATGGAAGAAGGGAAGAATCATTCCTCAAAGTGAGACCAGTGTCTTTGTATCAAGAAAGGAAAATGGAGTCAAAAGAGAATTCAAGAGGGCCTTGTGTCATATGTGACTGAGGGGGAGAGATTACATGATTGAGCAAACCCTGCTCAATCTAGTGCGAAACGATCAAATTTACTTCTTCCTTTCTAGCTGCGGGAGGTGCGTTGTACACACAAGGGATCAATATCACACAATCAACCTAGATAAAATGTGAAGATTGATACCCGTACATGCATGCTTACAAAGGAGAAGAGAATAACAACTGCTAAACTTCTTCGCCTTCCAATGTGGTAAATTGTAATGTCCTCTTCTGCTTAGGCATTTGAGGACCAACCCGCTAACCTATGTGATTCCTATAGGTTCGAGCGGGCACTGACAGTCAAGGAATCAACGGAAGACTAATGCCATATATAGAAGATCTAAGGCATCAATATTATATCACCACTGGGTCGAAGAGGGCCACTAGAGCCAAAGGCCACCTGCATGCATGACATCCGGGCATTATTTAATGATGCATGCACCCGATTAAGTCTCCATGCGCATGCATGCAATTCAACTACAAATTAAATGATAAAGTGACCTAATTAGGTCAAAAGTTAGGGTTTTCGCAGTTGAAAGTTATAAAAGAAAGATAAAGTGAATGGAGAAGTCACTTATGTGATAATTGATTTGTGGAGTCGAATTGGAGAGCTCGGCGAGCTAAGTTGGGGTTGAGCGCATGCTCAGCTAACTGGTGTATTTCGACAACGAAATCTATCTGCCCTAGTTCATCATCAGGTTGGATCATCCAGGTTCAGCACTAGTTCATCATCAGGATACATTCAGCAGTTATTCCGGGAGGTTGATTATTCATCTAGCCAGAGGGTTTCACCGTCACACCGTGTCACCGTGATTAGAGACAAAGCAATTCGTTTTCCTACCTACAGGGTTCAGAACTTCCGCATGCTGCTTCCATCATCATCAGAGGGGTATTATAACCCTAGTGCACATCATCCGGGCTTCCAGCAGCAGCTTATTTATTATTCTGGAGCTTATACAGTTTGAGAGGAGGGCGCATTCACCTGTGGAGGACGATTTGGTGTATCTCCTTATTCCTTCGGCAGAATCCTTGCATGCTAAGACCAGTCTCTTCACCATCAGTTGATCTATATACTGGTATGTACATGCATTGATTTCTCCTATTTTATAGCATCTCAGTATTTTTCTAGGGCACATATGCAACTACATGCATGCAAAGTTCGGGGTTTGCTTTCCTATTTGATTAAGGAGTAAGTCTATTAGCCATCTACAGTGTACACATAAACAGGAAAATATCAGTTTGGGATATTACATAAATACACCCCTCTATGGCCTCATAAACATAGAAGAAAGAAAGTTAAATATAGTAACTTTTACACTTATTGAAATTCATCAAGATAATGCCACACATCAAAGAGAATGCTCAATTAAACATCCAAAATACACCTCTACTGAGTTTTTCTATTAAGTTCCGGGGAAAAATCCTCCCAGCGTTTTCCACACCTTTACTAAGGAGAAGGTCAGCCTCTTTATAGGCTCAAAAAGCCATTCTCATAAAATAAAATAAAGGCAATAAAATAATAAAATAAAGAAAAAGTGGATTGAGGTCCACTTTTCTCTCCACTAATGTCTAAAAGGCCATTTTTATTAAAAAAAACATGCATACCTAATCTAAATGCTCCATCCTAAAGATGGCCAATGGACATGAAGTGGAGCTTCACTATTACCTAAGTCACTAGGTTCACCGTTTTTTCCTCTTGAAAATCGAAAATCGACGAATACTTTAGTCAGCCGAATTTTTCCTTCAAGTTCGGCGCATTTAATTCAGAACTCGTCGCCGTATATTCTCCATTGTGAATCCGTCATGTATTCTCAGCTAAAGTTGTCGTGTATTCTCCACTGAAGCTGCCGTGAAGTGCTGAAATAGTTTATTCTCTCAGTGTGAGTGAAATCCGTGGCTAGATTTTAACACTATGCAGAGGCCGACACTAGCAGTTGCTAACCGCTGCTGCGAATTCAAAAAGAGGACAGTGGAAGACTGGAAACTACCGCAGACTCCCCACAAGACGATTCTACTATGAACTCAAAAGAAGATAGTCGTAGACTACGACTACTACAGACTCCCCCACAGGTTGATTCCATTGAACTATGCATGACAGGATGATTCCATTTAACTGTGAATGATGGGCAATTTCCAGTGGCGGCTGGCAGTGGATTGGAGTCGCCTCTAGCAGGGTTCATATGTTTTTAACATTCATCATTTTTATTAGTTTTAGGTTCATATGTTTATTTTTACTTTATTATTTATTTATCATTAAACTTGTTCGTTGTTTGTGATGGTAGATATAAAAAATTAATAATCTTATTATTATTAATATTAAAAAACTTAATTAATATTATAATTCAAGTTAATTTTATTATATAAATTATATATTATTATTAATTATTAATACTATGAGTTAACATTAATACTAAATTATTAAAAGTAATATTAATATTAACATAATACTATAAAATTCTAAATACTAATACTAATATATATATATATATTTTTTAATTTTACACTCAAATTTAATGCCGAATTATTCGAATTTTATCGCCGAAATTTTCATTACCGAATTTTAGACGATTTTCAAAGTCGCCGAACTCGATCACAAATTCCAACCAGGTGACTTAGACTACGACCAGTCACTTCATTCTACGTGAACCAAGACGGCCATGCTAAGCATCCATTCCATGCAATTTGGTAGGTTACTGAAGACATGCGATAAGTGAGTCCAGCCGCTCCAAATTTTAACGTGGCAACATGATAATGATACCACCGACCTGTGAATCGCTCCAAGAACTCACGAAATCGTGAAGCTGATTGAAACCCAAGCTCTGAGTCCAACGCTTGATTTCTACAGCTGCAAAACATATTTTTTTCATCTGATCCAAGGAACCTGCAGGTGATGGAAGCATTTTCCAATTCATGGCAACTCTTCCCAAATTCGATCCCTTTCATGGATGATCCTTCAATCTGCTCAAGAGTGTGCCTATGAGTCTTTACTCATGGAATTTGTGAAGCTCCAAGTCCCTTTTACTTCGTCAATTGCTTGCACGAGGTCACAGTCTGTTGAAGGTAATTTATGGGAGAATCCACCATAATAACGTGTTAAACATCCAGACTACGCCATTTTCTTCGAGTCTAGTTGCTCGGGAACTTGGATCCTTATTGATATTACTCACATGATCGAATCTGGCTTTCTGAAGGGAGAACCATCCAACAAAGAACTTGGGTAAACATGTGAGCTCCAGTCTTTATGCTTAGCAGTCTCTGCAATCGCATCATACCTGTGACCACCGTAGAAAAATCTTTAAAACGCTGATGCCGATATTCTTCACCTTCTTTATATCTAAAAATCTTGAAACAAATCTTTATAATGTGATTTGGCAGAGTCTTTGTACACCCCTGTTAAAGTGGGGTGGTAAAAGTTGGGTTCTCACTTACCTGGCATTCGGTAGATTTGTTCTTCTGGCCTGACCTGCCTGAGCCAAGCATCTATATGAATTGCAGAAAAATCATTGAAAAACTAGCAAAAGTGTTAACAACAAACCTAGGAAGACTCAAATTAGTAAATTACCAACAAAACCTTTTTGTGTATCCTGGGTTCCTCAACTCGAGGTGAAATAACAAAAACAGAAATGAACGAGCACCTAAGTGGGCCTAATGGTTAAGAGCATGTGTTATCTCCAAGGAGCTCACAGGTTCAAAACCAGCGGGGGGTAGGATTGCTTGTTTAGCCCGTTGTGACAAGGCTAGAAGGGTAGGCGACCCCTAGATAGGCAGTCCACCTCGGATTATATCCAGAGTGGGCTCCGGGACGTCTCGGCCCCTGCTGAGTCACAAGTTCCTGGTATATCTGACTTGCGGGCTGTTGGATATATCCCTGGGAGGTTGCTACTTCCCTTGATTCAAAAAAAACAAAAACAGAAATGAAGTCACAAAATATGAAATCCCAAGGAGGTCCTATCCAAATTAAAAAATGAACCTTTAACAATAAAGTAAGAGGGAATTAAGTCTCTGACAACGACTGCTCTGTAGTTAACTAAGAATGAATTCCCAAGATTCTGTAGTGGACAAGTCTCAAAGAACTAGATAGATGAAGCTGTATCCTAAAACTTTTATTCAGAAAAATAATACAATAATATAAAATTCGTCCAAGAGATTTCCTCTTATATTTTGAACTTCCTAAGCTCCTAGCTATTTAAACAAAAGAGAGAGAAAACAAACATAAAAAAGACTCGCACTAATTATCTGTAAGATTCCTCATGCAAAATGGTTGATAAGCTGAAAATAGATATAACTTATCATCGACAAAAAATTTCAAAATTGTCTAATAAATAAATCCATTGACCTTAACTCTAAATTCGCATGGATGTGTTAAGTTAATCTCAACGAAAAATTAAAATAATATCAGACTAGATATATACAAATCCACCCAAAACTGGATTTCAGCTGCTATTGGGGGAGTTTGACTCTAGGCAAGCTTGCCAAAGGGAAGACCACACCATTTTTACTTAATATTTTGGTAAGACAAAAATTGTTCTTGATGACAATGTCATAGAAACTGTGACAAAAATATTGTCAATGAAAGTTATAGCTATTAATGGACAATTTTGACTTTTATGTGAAAAAACCCCATTAGGTTTGGCTAAAATGTGCATTTTGATCCAAAAGTATAAATTGTAAATTGTTAAAGCTGTAGGGCTTGTTAACCTACCCCATATCCATGGGAACATCTTTTCTAGTAACAAATATAATGTGAAACATTGTTATAGGTGGAGCTTTCTTCTTCTACTGTATGTACCCATTCACTAAATCTCAGATGAAATTGCAGGTTACTATATTTCCTGACACCAGAAACATCTTGACTAACTTATGGGCTAAATTAATCCAACGGCACAACTAATTCAGTTTCTTTTCACTGCATTTAAACAAGTTTCCTCACTATGTTAGACAGTCAATTTTTCAACATAAACAAGACAACCCTACCATGGGAGCATAATGCACAAGGGTTGGAGATAGATATCTTTCTAGTGCTTCTACCCATTGACTGCTCCCAGATGCTTTACCAGGATCTTCTTTCAGACAGCCTTCACTACCTTTCACTTCATATGTGGAAAGAGTTGGCAAAGACCTGATTGGCCTTGGCAATACGGTGGGTGGTCCATCATCCAACAAGTCATCCGTCCCCTTAAAACCAGACACAGCTCGAAGATATTCATCCAATACCTGCATTTATAAATGTATGTCCAGGTTGAAATTATATTAATTTCCTCAAGTGACCAAACCCAGATGATGTGACTGAACATTAAATTAGCATTTAAGCAACAAGCAATGAGGCCATATAACAAAGGCCGGTAAGAGATTATTCAAAGAAATAGAAAAATATATTGAGCAATATGAAAAACATCAATCTATCCTTAATCAATATACAAGCATTAGCACATAATAAAATGTACACTAAAAGAAAAAATTTGACAAATTTCCATATGACATCAGCAAAATTTTGTATATGGTATTAACAAAGAAGAGTTAAAAAGAATGCTAAATGAATTATGATACCGAAGCTCAAAATTTCCAAAAGTATTTCTAAACAAGCAGTGCTCCAAAAAAAAACAAAGATTCTAAAAAGCAGATTTCCAAGAAATAAAACAAAAAATTAAACTATGTTAGCATAGAAATAAAACTTATGCGTTTAGTTCTTAGTCAGCTACATGTGCAAACACAAACATAAAGTGTGTACACTGACAACAGTGCTTGTGCATCATCTAGCTCATAAAGTGGGGCTTCCTTCAGTTGTCTCTGTTGTCCCTTGAGCTGACACTAGCTATTCTATGAGGAGGAATCACTAAGACTTCCTCATTGTACTTCAATGCCAGAGAAGATTACGAAGTGCCATGACGGATTGCTTCATATTTGTGTATACAGTGACATTGCAGCTGATTGGGAAGGGATTCTGAAGAGGACACAACTATTGAGGAATTCTGTAGCTGAGGGAAGGCTGTACTCTGCTTTAATGAGGTCGTACTCCCATTGTTTGGAAGTGTGTGAGGAAGAAGATGAAGCCATACAGCCTTATTCACCCCCGTCACTGCAGCAGGTCATATTCTCTTTCTTTTGGGGCCGTACCACTCCAAGTTTGCAGGCTTCTCAAAAAGGACAGGTCGTACACTGTTGGGGCCGTACTATTCAGTCTGTAGCAGCGTATGAAGGAAAAAGAAAGGATCATACAGAGTATAAGCAGCCCAGATCAGTGTCTTGCATTGAAGAGAGTGTTCCACCGCTTTTGTTCAGGTCAGGGATAGATTATTTGTGATTGTAACATCATTGTTATGCTGTTGTTAGACAGTTAGTGTCGTTTCTCATTGTACAAAAGTGCTGTGTTCTTGAATTGTGATAAAATATTGTTGGAAGAGTTATTTAATGTGCAATATCTGCAAAACTATCTGATTAGCCAGTGCTAGCAGCAACCACAAACCCAAACCAACCATATTAAGCTCAGATTTGTGGTAAGAATACTCTTCATTAACATCACACAGCTGATTACTCAACTGTTTGACAAAAGTGCTGAAATAAATGCTCAAACACAAGCCCAGTCAAACAGAAATTCATAGTGTTATCCACTAATTTTGCACTTAGTGGATTTTTCGGTGAGCTGCCGCCAGAGCATTGAACAAGTACACTTGTTCGTGATCAGAATTCAGAAGTCCGCCAGCCTTTTTCTGGGAGTTTGTTTGAAATTTTTTGTAAATACATGTCCATACCCCCTTGGGGAAAATGTAAAAAATGTCCTAGCATTTAAATTTTTATAAAAGGCTCGGTTTCCCGGACTTGGGCATCAAGCCAACTAGCCCAAAGTGTTTTTTCCCTTGGTTATTATTGGTTGTTGAACAAACAACCAGTAATTTCTGAGTTTTTCACTCGCTCCTCCAAAGCTGGGGTAGTTGTCTTGATGTTTCGACCTTGGGAGGTTATTAGAGCCTTCGTGACAGTGTTTTTTGTCATGCTAGGCATTCCGATTGAGTCGTATGAACATGTACTAGGTCCCCCTAGAGTTTCGTTTAATTCCGAGAAAAAATAATTTTCTCCGTTTTTTAAGCCATTTTTTAATGGTTTAAATGAGAATCTTCAAAATGTAATAAATGGATGATCCGGAGTCCGTTTTCGGCATGGTTGGGCTCATTTTCAAGCCCGGAGCAGCATCTTTACCTCAGGGGGCCACTTTCACCATCAATCAGGTAGCCAGAGCATCCCGAAAGTCATAATCGGCTAATTGAGCACCAGAATAGCATGTAAATGCTAAAATTGGATAGAATGCACCAGAGTCAAATATTCAAAAAGCCAAAATTGAATATTTTATTAGTGAAGGGTGATTTGGCATGGGTCCCTATTGATTCACGACCCACTTCATAATGTATTAGCATGAATAATCTTTGGTTTAAGTTTGAATTTTAAATTAATATGAAGGGAGGATGATGTGAAGGTGTCTTAGAGTCTCACGTTAGCATGCAATGGTGTGGTTGGAGGCTAGCAAATGGATTGGGGTGGACCCCTCCCCTTCATTGTATATTTTTTAAAACCATTACCAAATCAAATTTTTGCATATCGCTTGGTTTCAAAGGTTTAGAGGTGATGTCACGCTAATGTTGAAAGCGTGAGCATGGCTACACAACTAAGGTGTACACCCCCTCTATCCACGTCACAATAAAAAATAAAAACCCGTGGTTTATCTTAATGAGTTTGCCATACATTGGTTTTATTATAAGCTAGCGAATGATCAAGATGAATCACATCATTGAATCCGTACGGATGTGGCTAGCGAATAGATCACATGTGGTAGATGGGGTGCGATGGTACTAAGTGTGGGCTCCTCTCAACTAAACCCATGTGTTTCATTTTAAAACCATGATTTAACATATCACGTGGATTGTTATTTCTCCACTCCTTTTCCGTACGGCTCGCATGAGGAAAAAGCTCATGCATGTGAAGGAAGCCGATGAGGAGGTTTGACGCTGAATTCATTGGGTGTGTTGGCAGCTTCAGCTCTTGTTTAGCCCAGTTCAACTCCACTTCAGCTCAGCTTAACTAAGCTTGATCTCTGGTTCATAAATGCCCCCCGGGGGCTTGGTATTTTGTATAAATAGAGGTGCTTTGCACTCTTTTCTGTGTGGATGATTTTTGTAGAGAACCTCTGGTGAAATATTGTAATACTTGTTGCTTTCATGCAACCATTTGAATAAAGAAAGGCTTTGGAGGCTCATGCGGTGTAGTTCTTGGATGCATGTGCTTTGGTGAATGAGGTGATACAATTTCAATTTTTCTCTTGCTTTGCTAATCTGTGGTTATTGATCAATGCTTTAGAGGGCTTCTGTAAGCACATAAGAATAGATATCTGTAGTCTCAAGTTATCTATTTACTTATTTACTCTTAGAGATCTAAAAGAGCATTGTCTTATTCAGTTGTATCTCATGCTATTTTGATTTCAATTAGTAAATGGTACATGATCTAATGCCCATTTTTGCAAGTGTATGAGTTCTTGTTTGCAGATCACTACATTCTACTGAGTAAAAGGTTGAGCTAGTTTGCATCTCCTTTTCTTGGAGCCAAGTATAAGATTCTAACAGCTATTTGCTAAGTGAGATCCAGGGTGGTTTCAAGGATTCAAGATCTAAGTGGTTCTACCTCTCTTATTCACCTTTAAAACCAAAATTTCAACTCTTTCTCAGTTACTTTATGTTTGCAAGTTAAAATCAGATCTATAAGGCTAATCATTTTCATTTTTACTTGTTCTCATTTCTGGATCTAGGAGGTGTTCCAATTTTACATTTAACTTGCATCTAGTTAATACTTGAAGTCGCATAAAAATTCTATCTTTTGCACAAGTACTAACTGTAATTTTTTAGTGTATTTTATTGTCTAATCCATTGTTTTACAAGAAAATAGCTCGCTGTTTTTTTACTTTTCATGACAGGTTAAGCAGAAGTGCTGGCGAAAATTTGAAGTTTCAAGCTCCAAAAAACACTCATAATTCCCCCTTCTTCATCCCCTTTCTCCGGATTGCATTGAAGGCCTTTCAAGATCAGCAAAGAATCCCAACATCAAAGGCATTGTAAAATTAATAAAAAACAAGTGGGATAAAGGCTCCCACACCCCACTTCCCCCAATTGGGGGAAGCCTGTATCGTCCATTTTTTCATGTTTGCAATTTCCTTTATTTTATGCTTGTAGAATGTTAGAATAGAACAGGAAAGGTTAGTCTCAAATTTTAAAAAGCTTTGTCTTTGCTTTCTTAAAAGTCAAAAAGAAAAAGCTTCTTGTTTTGTTTAGCTTTACTTTAGAGTTTTCTCTCATTTGATATAAACTGTAAAAGTAAAAAAGAACTAAAATCTCTTGAATCTCACCATCAGGTGGATCAAGAGTGCTCTCTGTCGGAGGGTTTGTGGTTTTTATTTATTTCATGCATTTTTTTTTTGCTCTTCAACTTGTTAATTTAATTATAAGTATCTTGAACTTGCCGAAATCCAAGTCAAGAGCACTCTCTGTCGGAGAGCATAATAGTCTTGCATCATCCTTGCATTTAGGCATATAGAATAGCTAAGACTCTTGAATTTTTGTCATAAGACAAAGTCAAGAGTGCTCCTTGTCGAAGAGTTTAATTGTTTTCTAATAAAATTTGCAACTCACTTTTTCCCTTTAATTAATTTACTTCGTTGCTATCCCTCACCTAGTATGCTCTGCCGACTTTCACAGTTGGGCTCGTACTCAAAACAATGAACGAATTTGTTAATCTCTCAAGTAACATCATAATAAAATTTTAACCCCGTAACCAACGCACCAACGTTGTCGAAAGTATTCAAGTCATTCTTAGTAAAGGCATCGTAACTCCCCGTTGTCTTAAAGTCCCGCCTAGCTGGTCAATCCACAGGATACCAACCTAGGATACTGGACGGGCCAACATGTCTCCAACAGAATAACTTGGAACGCTTTCCTGGTTGGTCTTTTGATACCTTTGATGAGCCATAATAAGCAAGACCATTAAAACACTTTAAAATAAACCAAGAGCAATCGCAAAACACTCTCACTAGCACTATTTTGAGACTTATATTTTTAGTCCTCAAGCATCTCATACATTTGACTCCATAAGGCACTGGTCTGTTCTTTTACGCATTATTATTAATCTGGGCCATTTGTCCTTTGGTTTTTTCAAGTAAGATCTCTATCTGTGAATGCTAGTTTATTTCACGAGCTCTCATTACATTGTTCATCTTTTAAATCTGGTGATAGCAACGTGGATTGCTTTTTGTCATGTGTTTATTTCTCAGTTATAATAATTGCAATTTTCGTTCATCATAACAAACTCCTAAACAACACCCATCCGCATCACTTTCATAAAATTTACTTAAACACATTGAGCCTTAGAAACTCTTTGTTAGGGACCACCCCCCTTGGCTTCGTTAGGAGTTAGCCTAAACAGAGGAGCTAGGAGTAGGTGACAGTACCTGGCTCTGTGCTTGTTCCCAAGGTCACACCTCTCCCACTTTCTCAAGTGAGGAGACAGCTTTCGGAAGATTTCTGCTGCTGGTGTGCAATCGGCGGACAACACATAGCACCGTATAAGGAAGTCAATACATTGATGCCTGGGCATGGTGGTCAACTGTTTGATAAAATACCGGAGTCAAATAACCAATCAGCATCCTACAGCAGAGAATACTAGTTGCAGAAGGGATTATACAGGGGTATCAAGGCTTATTGACAAAGTGTTTGATGGAAATCCTCAAACTAGTACACCAGCAGTTGGGCTAAATTCTGCCCAGACTATACACCAGCAGCCACATAAAATCATAACAGCAGTGAGTAAAGGGGACTTATAGTGATCTCAGAACAGTTCCATTAAGTGTTTGACGAAAGACTTAACTCAGATTTATAACAGCAGTATCAAAGAGGCTATACAGTGACCCTTAAACCATGTGTTGAAGTGTGTGATGAAGCCCCAATCCATAAACATCTCAACCATCCATTCAAAACCCAGTCCATCATAGCTCAGGGACATTATAGTGGTACCAGAGCACAGTTTATCCTGCTAGCCTGTTTGGGTTGTGAATCATGGGATCATTGAGTGAAAAAGAGTTGAGCCAAAAAAAATCATCGCAGGAGCTAAACTTGAAAACCTAGCTCAGCCAAAAGATGTTTTTCTCAGCATCTTGGAGGAAGTTGAGGATTGTTTGCACATGGTGAATCAGTCAGCTTCTCAGGTAAAACAAGCGGCCATGATTCCAGCAGTGACTTCCTTGGGTGAGCAAAAGTTGTTGAGACACGCAGATCATAGTTACATATATCGTGTCGCGAATATATCACCAAGGATCTGGAATGTAACTTATCAGCAACATTGGTGAAAATATCCAAAAATATTGGCAAATTTCATAAAACCTCAAAAAAATACAAAAATAACCATTTTTTCAATTTTATAACTTCTAAAGCAACAACATCAAATAAACATGTTGCTACATAAATATGAAAATACAACTAATATATAAAAGTGCATAAGATGTCAAATGGTAGATCATGATCAAATATTGACAATAAACTGAAAATTCTGAAATATGATCCTGATAAAATGATAGAAAATCACCTCAAATGATCAAAATAAATGTATCTCATGAGATGAATCATCATGACTCATAAGGAATCTAGATACTACATAGTACAATGATAAATAATATGAATCATATATCCACTCTACCCCTTTTAAGAACAAGGGCACCAATCTTCCTATAGAAGCAGTAGGTGGTCCTATAGGTGCTCTGGATGACCTTGGGGTGGATTTGGAAGCTCCAACTACTCAAGCTATGGTGGAAGGCAATGGGGGTTGAGGCGGAAGCCAATGTGGGTTGTCTCCTCCCATGAGTAAATATCATCGAAACCGTTGCCTATATCAAGATCCTATTTATCAATAACACCCTACGCCCCCTCATCTAGACTCTTGCCCTTGCGTCCAGCTTGAATCTCGAAGTTGATCCTCCAAGGACATTAGTCAGCAAACTCAACACCCTACAATTTTAATGAAACTTCCTAATCCAATTGCTAAAATAAGGTGGAAAAGGCTTCCTAAGCTTAATAAGTGATTTTGTTTGAGTGAAGGGTACAATTTTATTAAGGTCATGATAGAGGAGTTCAACAGTGAGCACCACCAACATCAAGGTACATAGAGGGGTCGATTTTCTTGATTAAATGGTAGTCCCATACCCTTATACATGATAGAATCCAGTGGAAACGTTGCAATCCTAAAATCCTGAAAACTATTAAGTCTGTTGAATTCTAAATGGGATCTAAAATTCTACTTTTTGCATATGAAGTCTGATGAGGTTGGAACCACTATCAAGCAACCTGAACAATTAATGGTAATGTTAAAATTTTAAGTTTAGAAATTAATATTACCATTTATTACTTTAAGAATTTAATATGTCCGGTTCTAATTACATTTCCAAAAACTTAACCCATGGCTTTTTTTTCCATATTCCATGCATTTTTTAGCAAGGCGATATTTTTCAAAATATCGCGATATATTCCCAATATATTGTGACACATTCAATATATCCCAACATATTGAAAACGATGTATATGTCGCAAATTTCCAGAGGCGATATATTGCCAAGGAGAATAACTCGTGATATGGGCGATATATCGCCAAGGGGGATGACTCGTGATATGGGCGATATATCGCCGATATATGTAACTAAGATGCAAATAAAGAGATGAGACTCATGGTCACTTCATGTTTGTGTGAAATCGTGAGAATTTCAACACCTAATACTCCTTACGATTATAACACAATGAAAGAGATGTTTCAGCTACTAGTGGATACTTTCCAAAGATTGGATGAGGTCACAGGTTCTTAATTTACTAGGAGGATTACCATAATTGAAACATTTGCAAAAACCAGATTTGGTAACATCATGATAAATATGGGTTTGATTAATCTAATTCTCAAAATGTTTCATCATTTCTTTGTTACCATCAGAAAATAGCATGCTAACAATGTTATTACAACCATGCATTCCATTATGACCTTGATTGTTAATGAAAGCAATAAAGTTCCACGGTCACTTTATACTATCTTATCGGCTAACATGTTGAAGGGCGATAAGAAATCCCTATTTGTGAAGCAGGTCTTAGCTGAGATGGTGATTGCTCAGTATGGGGAGAAGATCAAGCCATTCTTAGCCCATGAGAGCACAAGGAAGAAGAGGAATTCATATCAGAAACTTATGATGGAGGAAAAATCCAGGATTACCATGTTGACCACCTAACCAACTAGGTGGGCAACCATGTATGAAGCACTTGTACCATGAGCCTTTAAGACGAAAAAGATGTACTTGACAAAGTTATTCAAGCGAGGCAGTTTTTCCTCTTTCTCCTCTTATCTTTTCTCATGAAATTTCCGCACCCCTATGGGGGATTTTGTAACGATATGTCAGCATGAGGGTCAAATTTTGTAAAGCTTAGTTGCCTAGGACTTTATCAATAGAGAAGTCCTTCCATCGAGTGTTTCTTTTTCTTGGCTAATTAAAATTCATTTTTAGTGATTTTAATTAATTAAGTTTTTCACCCAAAAATTCCTCAAAAGTGGTGAAAGGCGTTCTAATGATCGAGCCCGTGGGGTGACTAAGCTCTAGAAGTGTTGTATATTACCACGCTGGACATTATCTAAAGTCTCACGGAATTTCATTAAATTTTTCCTAGAATTTTTTAATTTGTGGTGATTAAAAGATGTCCCTCACATTAAAAAATTGTAATGTAAAGAGAGTTAAGTGGCACATAATGCCCAAAAATAGGGGTATGGGTACACAAAATCAATGGAAAGAGACCCCATACACCCTTGAACCAAGTTTGAAGTCATTTGGACGAGTTTTGATAAAGTTTTGGGCATGTTTTCCTAAGTTAGTCAAGAAAAACAAGAAAACTGGCAAATAATTAGTAAGGCAAATTTTTGAAAAGTGACTAAATTCACTTAAAGGGGGGAAGTAAAGTTTTCAAATGTTATATTATGTTCCTAAGGTTACATTACAGACAAAAACGACCTCCCCATGCAAGTGTTTCTTAAGTTTGAAGTTGCCCTCTCTAGGAAGTGTGCCCCCCTCTCCATGGGCCCTCCCCTCTCTCATTTGAAAAGTGGCAAGCATGCACATGGGGTCCCCTCTCACTCTTTTCCTATTTAAGGAGGCTTCCCCTCCTCATTTGTGTTGAATTTAACCATTAGCATGAATACTTAAAAAAAAATGCAAACTAACTGATAACAAATGATAAGTGCAGTAAAAACAACATCAACCACATCAACACATGAACACAAGATTTTTCACTATGGAAACCTTTAAAGGACAAAAACCCCAAAAGCATTAGTAGTTCATCTCTGAAAATGAGATGACTGAGTTTTCTTCAATCTCAGAATTCTAAGATAAACATTTTGTCAACAATTCTTCAAAGACAAAATATCAAACCCTAATGGATTTTTTCAATAGATCCACAAATAACTTTTTCCACAAAATCACAACAGAATAAATTTCCAAAAAATATATTTTTAGGGCTTTCTACCCTAGCTCCCTGTGAATCTCAGGCATGTTGCTCGAACTCTGTTTTGCCAGCCTGATCTGTCTAGAATGCAAAATCTACTACCCGAGATTGACTGACAGCTGCCCGTGACTGCCCAGATCCTTCCAAATCTGTCTGAGGTCGATTTCTTGCTTCCCATGTTTATTGCAGCGTGCCCAGATCTATTTTCTTGCTACCCGAGTTTACTGGATGCCTGCCCAGATCTGCCCGGGATGGACTGCTAGTTGCCAGTGTTTGGTTTTGTCAGCCCAGGTTCTTATCCAGGCCTCTGCTATATGCCCAGAGGCCTGTCGGTCTACCCAAAAGGGCTACTGCACTACCCGACAGCCCAAACCAGCTGCCCAGCAGACTGTTGTAGTTTCCCGGGTGTGTTGTTGTAGCCCGACAGCCCTGTTGGGCTTGCTGTGGTTTCCCGAAGGCAGCAGCAGGCTATCTACTACCTGCTGGGGGACTTCTCGTGGCCTATCAATCAACTTGTGCCCTATTAGGGCTCGCCGTGCATGCCTAAAAGCACTAGTAGGCAGTTAAGGGACCTGTCGTGGGTGCCCTAAGCCTGATTAGGGTCAACAGTGAGATGTAGGCAGATGGGGTCGAGCTTTAGGAGGCTGCCAGTGTAGGAGATAGAGTGCTTGTGAGGTAAACGTGGCCTGCCCGTGATCAATTTAGAGTTGCTCGTAAACAGAACCCTGCTGCCTGAGGAGGTCTTTTGCTTCTCATGGAAGAAGAGAGTGTTGAGGTAAAACCCTAACACTAAAACTGATAGAGAAACCCTAGGTTAGGGTTTGTGAACAACTAGTGTGAGTGCCCTAGCTAGACTCATCCATGCTAGGGCATCACATCAAACTTCCTTCTCCAAAACCCTGTAAGACCTTCTTGATGGAGCAGCTATACCTGTGAGAGCAAGTGTGTAATAATGAAATGGATTGAACTTCTTTTATATCCTTTGAGTCACCTGTAAGTGGGCCAAAATTAGAAAGAACAAAATAATATTATTTTATTCTTTTCTAATTTTCACTTTTACCTTTTAGCCTTCCAAAAATTCCTTTATGTATTTTTGACTTTTTACTTGTGGTCCAAAAGTCCTTTATGTATTTTTTACTTTTACCTGTGATCAAAAAGTCCTTCTGTTGACTTTTACCTGTGGTCCAAAAATCCTTATGTATTTTTTACTTTACTTTTGATTTGTGGTATTTTTGCCATAGATTTTGTGAGTTTTCATTTTTGTAGTTTAGAACTTCATATTTTTCTAGGTAAAAGTTTATGATTTCTTGGCTCATCATATCTATCTCACATTCTTTTTAGTTGTGTAGCAAAGATCTCTCAAGTTGCCAGTTGCTTGAATTGGACCGTGGGATTCCTTGGTTGGATGCCCCACTTCTTCAAACTTTGAAGAGCAAAAGGCATTTTTCTCCATTTCTAATTTAAATTTTTGCATATATATTTTATCATATTCACATTTTAAACCTTATTTAACTACTTGCAATCTCAAATTATTTGAAGCTAGTTACATGATAAATTTTGTAGAAATTTTGTACATATTTTTTCACCAACACTCATAGTGCCCAAAAGTGATTTTGGGCATTTTTACCACTATTTTGCTTGCTGGTTTTTAGAAGGTTTGTGAGAAGACAAGGAGAACCTCTACCGAATTTTAGTCACAAAAGGGTGCAAAGGATACCCAAAAAGAAGGATCAAAGCCACTGCCAAGAAGGGGGTGAAATCCCACTTTTCCTACATTACTTTCATTTCTTTTGCTAAAATTCCTGTCATTGTAACAAGTCCAAGAGAGTCTCTTGGACTTGATTCTTTGTTTGATTTTCAAAGCTATATTTGAGGTTTATTTTCAGCCATCCCTTGCATGCAAAGGAGGTAGGACTTACCCACCCTTGCATTGCAAGTGAAGCGGGGCTAGGGCTTGTTATTTTCCATTATTTACTTTTATTTGTTTACCCCACCCATCTCTTCTTTAGGAAGAGAGTTGTGTGGCTAGGTTAGCATTTGTTATTCTTTGAAATTTGGCATCCATTGCATGCAAAAGAAGTTGGGTTTGCCAACCCTTGCATAGCAATTGAAATGGCTAGAATAAATTGTTTTCATATCCGCAAGTTTATTTTTTGTCCCACCCTTTCCATTCAAAAAGTGGATTATGAGGCTAATGTTAGTTTGTTATTTTGCTTCAAGTTATTCTTTTGTGCCCACACTTTGCAAGTGAGTTGGCTTTGTCATCCTTTCAATATCGTGTTGGCAAGTACAGTTAAATCTCTTTAAAATTCTTTATTCTTTGTTCAAGATTCAATAAACATTACCCCAATCTTCACCCCATATTCACTCCCCTTGACAGTTGGTCTGACCCTGGGTGACAAGAAAGGGAGAAAATTTGAGCTAGCTAGATTGATAGGCACCCAACTTTTATCTTGATAAGAAATTGAGAAAAGAAAGGTTGACCTATGCAACTAGAGGGGTAGAGGCTGTTGGGAGACTCATGGCACTTAGTGTCTTCCTATTGAGCACCCAACAAAATTTGGGATTTTGACTTGCAGAGCTAGAAGGGAACCTTGTGTTCTCTTGTTGAGCAACCAACAATCTCTCTCAAATCGAAAGAGATAAATGTTAGGGGTAGACAAATTAGTTAGGTTGTACTTTCATTGTTTCACACATTAATTCCCCTAAGCTAAAGAGAGACCTTAAATGAACTAAAATTTACAGCACCATTTGCAAAACACTACAATCACTTGTTTCTTTTGGCATTTAATTTGCAAAGCATTTTCTTTCAAGTCCTATGTTTCTAGTTGGGTTATCTACAAGCATGTTTCAATTCATTATTTATTTAATTCGGATGTAAATATTGATTTTTTTAGAATGAGAATTGAATAATTTCACTTGTATATATAATAATTCTAATTCCTTCGTTAACAAGTGCATTTCTTAAATTTTTGAGTCCATAGACCAAATAGAATAGGCATTGGTTTTGTGAATAATTATTCATTTCTTTCGTATAGTAGTATATGGTTTAATTTCAAAGCAAAGGTTTGCCTGGCATTGAAAATTGTTGCATCTTAGCATGATCACTTCTCATTGAACTTAAGTAAACCTTAATAAATTTTAACTCATGATTAAAACCTTTAAGAAACGTAGTAAGTAGAGGCTACCCCCCTTGACCTTTTAGGGAGTGCGGTCTAAACGAAAGAGTTAGGAATCGAGGTGACAGTGGGCTCTAAACTCATTGTTGATCCTCAAGAACACACCTAGCGGTTGGGAGACTTTTCTGCGGTGAAGTGTGTTATTGGCAGCAATAGACTCCTTAGACATGCATGCAACTATTGTTGATGAGTTGGTGCATGGGGGAAAAGACACATCAGAAAATTTGCATGGAGATGTTGGATCTCATAAGACACGTCCTTTGGAAGGTCAACTAAGGGTAAATGAGGGTATGGTTGTGGCAACTCTAACCCATTTTGATCATGCTCATAAGAATGATGGTAGATTTGTGTTGGAGGTCTCTAGGGAATCATGACGATTTTAATGGAGGTCCATCTCTAGCTGACTTCCATGAACTCAAGGAGATCTTGGTGGTAGTGAAATCAAAATACCTATACTTACTTGCAAATAGAGATCACCTCATCACACTTGGTGAAATATACTTTGATGCCTTGAGAAGAAAAGAAGATAAGGTGGATGAGATTTGCACGTATTTGAGTTTGGCACATTCTTCATCATCCACAGTAGAGACTCAGTCCTCTATAGCACATGAGTATGCCAGTGGTACTCAAGGTTTGAGGGAAGAGACTCTTGGGATGGTCGAGCACAATGAACATTCATATTTGCATGAGACTGACGAGAGGTATGGCTTAGTGACTTTTGATTATAAACATAGTCTACATCTTGGAGATGATGAGCCACTCCTTTTAGGGATCCCATTGATGACTCAAGTCACAACTATAGATAGGGGAGTTGAGCATATACCTTGCGGACCACATATCAAGGAGGTATATGCACCTACTTATTATGGTGATGGATATATTGAAGACATGGACACATTAGTAGGAGATTGTGGGGTGATTCCTTCAACGAGACTTCCTGACAGGGACGTTGAGCATACCATTCAGTTTGGATTGTCCAAGGGCGAGAACTTGATAAATGAGCTTCATCAAGCAGCATATTCCTCAAAGATTGATCTTCAGTCAGGCTATCATCAAGACAAGGATAGGGAGTCAAGTATGACAGAAGCTTTATATTATGGCCATTTGATCAATATGTAGGGTGTAAAGACACATCAGGAGGAGATCCATGACACATTGGATTGGCTCACGATGATTTCAGCTAATTGGAAGTCTCGCCTTCTAGTGGAATATTCCAAGGATGGGTTTGCATGTGAGTTGATGGATGGTCATATGCAAGATGGCACATACAGAGTGGTGGACGATATCATCTATTACAGAGCTAGCATATACTTAGTCCCTGAGTCCACACTTAGGGAAGAAATCATGAGGATTATACATGATATACCCTTGGCAGGGAATCCTCGATATTTCCAGACTTACCAGCAAATCAGAGAGAGGTTCTCATGGAAAGGGCCTCGAGGACGATGTGTGGATGTTGAATTTTTAGCATTAGCATGAATACTTTTAAATTTGCAGACTATCTGATAACAAATGACAAGTGCAGTAAATAACATCAAGACACTGAACACAAGAATTTTTCACTGGGAAAACCTTTAAAGGACAAAAACCCCAAAAGCATTACTAATTCATCTCGTAAATGAGATGACTGAGTTCTTCAGTAATTCACAAACCCTGATAGGCTTGTACCACAGAAAATCATTGAAGATAAATTTACACAAGAACAACCCAATTAGGGTTTCTATCAAACTAGGGATTTCTGCCCTAAATTCCTCTCTCCTGCTTAGAGAGATCAGACTGCCCAACAATCCTATTAAGTTGCCCGGAGATGCTATCAGTCTGCCCGTGACCTGTCACTCTACCCGAGTCCTTCTCTGACCTACCCAAACAGTTTTCTAACCTGCCCGAGCTTTGTTCCTTCCTTGCCCAAGCCTACAATTTCCTGCTTGAGTACATAGGCAACTGCCCGGATAATTTCCTGACCTAAACGGAGGTCTTTTGTCTGCCCAAGGGTCTTTCCCTGTTGTTTGCTTGCTGACATGAGGGAGGATGACCTACCCAAAATTCTCCCGAGTATGTTATCTTCCTACACGAGGCCCTTTCGAGCCTCGTGCAAGAAGATAACAAAACGGCTCCGAAAGTTTAGGACCCAAAAACTGCCAAAAATAGTAAATTGTGCTACAATTAAGGAAACTGGAAAACTAAAAGAAACAATGGTGGGGGTCCAAGTGGAATAGGTGGGTGGCCACCAATATCCTCCTGGATCAACCTCCCACGATAGAGATATCATGGAAGAGAAAGCCTGCTTGGGAAAGAGAAATTATACAAGAAGCAGAAAGATATGGAGCTCCAGAAGGCTCCACAAGGATAAGCAAGAAGCCCAAGCCATTTTCTAACTATGTAGTGTGATCTTGTAGATCAAGAAACTACAAACTATGAAGAAGTTGTACAGAAGAAAGAATGGGTAGAAGCAATGACGGAAGAATACCAATCAATAATGAAGAATGATGTTTGGGATATAGTTCCCAAACTAGAAGGCAAGAGTGTGGTATCTTCCGAGAGGATCTACAAGATAAAACATGCAGCTGATGGAAGTATAGAGAAATACAAGGAAAGATTTGTGGCTAGAGGTTTCTCTAAGAAAGAGGGAATTGATTATGAAGAAAAATTTGCACCAGTAGTAAGGTATACTTCGATTAGAGCCATCATGGCACTTGCATCCATGATCAAGTGGAACTTACACCAAATGGATGTAAAGACAGCCTTCCTAAATGGTGTGATTAAGGAAGAAGTGTACATAAAACAGCCAAAAGGATTTGAAGTTGAAGACAGACAAACTCACGTATGCAAGTTGAAGAAGGCCCTGTACGGCCTGAAGCAAGCTCCTAGAGCTTGGTATGGAAGGATAGATAGTTTCCTGGCGAGCTTGGACTTTACCGAGAGTAAAGCCGACCCTAACCTTTACTTCAAGGTTATAGAAGATGAACCTGTCATACTATTACTATATGTGGATGACCTATTTCTGACAGGGAATGAGAAACAGATTGTAGAATGTAAGAAGAAGCTTGCTGAGGAATTTCAAATGAAAGACCTTGGGTTAATGCATTATTTTCTAGGTCTGGAGGTATGGCAGAACTCAGAAGAAATCTTTCTCAATCGGGGAAAGTATGCAGTGGAAATTTTGAAAAGATTTTATATGTTGGAATGCAAAGCCATGGCCACACCCATGGATACCAACCTGAAGTTGCTGGCTGATGAATCATCAGAATTAGTGGATGTGACTCAATACAGATAGATTATTGGGGCGTTGATGTATCTAACAAATACCAGACCAGACATTTGTTTTGCTGTGAACACCTTGAGTCAATATCTAGTTCAACCTAGACGTGTTCACCTGGTAGCTGCAAAACATGTGATGAGATATCTGAAAGGAACTATAGACTTTGGTCTATACTATGATGGAAACCATGACTACAGATTGTATGGCTATACAGATGCAGATTGGGCTGGAAGTGTATTAGACAGAAAAAGCACATCAGGTGGATGCTATTGTCTGGGGTCTGCTATGATTTCATGGTTTAGCAGGAAACAGTCCAGTGTTGCTCTTAGCACGGCTGAAGCAGAATACATAGCAGCTTGCTCTGCTAGTTGTGAAGCCATATGGCTTCGGAAACTGATGTTAGGTCTATTTAACCAGGAGTTGGATACCACAGTGATTCGATGTGATAACCAAAGTTGTATAAAGATGACAAAGAACCCAGTGTTCCATGATAAATCAAAGCACATAGAAATCCGGTATGTCTACATTCGAGATATGATACAGAAGGGAGCCATAAAGCTCCAGTATGTGAGTACCGATGAACAAGTTGTTGATGTGTTGACAAAGCCTCTGTCTCGAATAAAGTTTGAATACTTTCGAGACAAGCTTGTTGTTGTTCAAAAAGACCTTCCCCGAAAGGGGGAGCAATGATGTTGCAGTGGGATTGTATCACCCCTGGACACTTGTCCTAAAGTGATTCGTAGGCTTCTATCTCCGAGAAAGAAGTGGGATTGTATCATTACTGGACACTTGTCCTAAAGTGATCCGTAGACTTATGTCTCCGAGAAAGAAGCATTATTGCATCATCCTTGGACCTGTGTCCTAAAGTGATAGGGAGTGATTATCCCGTAATAGTATCCGAAGACTTCGGACTTCGAGAATGTGGTAGGATTGCATCATCCTTGGACCTAAGTCCTAAAGTGATAGGGAGTGATTATCCCGTAATAGTATCCGGAGACTTCGGTCTTCGAGAATGTGGTAGGATTGCATCATCCTTTGACCTAAGTTCTAAAGTGATAGGGAGTGATTATCCCTTAAAAGTATCCAGAGACTTCGATCTTCGAGAATGTGGTAGGATTGTATCATCCCTGAACTTAAGTCCTAAAGTGATCCATAGACTTTCGTATTCGTATTGTGGACTGCAGGTTGTTGTTGATGATGATGATGTTGTTGATCAAAAGATCAAAGTATTGTTGATGATGTTGCTCAAACTATTGGTGATGATGATGATGATGATCGAAAGGTCAAAGTATTGTTGATGATGATGTTGCTGATTGAAAAAGACTAAAATGTTGATGATGATGTTGTCGACCGAACGATCAAAGTGTTGTTGCTGCTGAAATTGAAGACAAAGACTATCTGTCAAAGATGATGAAAAAGCTTCCAATGATTTATAGATGTATCACCCTGATGATGTTGAAGATGCTCTCTCTCCTTCTCCTACTGCTGTTGTTGTTGTTGTAGAATACCCTTCTCGTTAAGGGGGAGTGTTGAATTATTGTAACTTCGAAGAATACTCTAAATGTATTTTATTGATGGAACCTTTCAGAGATGTTATTATTCCTTCGTCAGGATGAGATTATTGTATTAGGTCATTAGAGAGTCATGAGGAAAACCCTTTGTTGTAAGTCGGGTCATTAGCACCCTCCGAAATATAATATTAAGTTGTTTTGAGTCCTCATAGAGAAGTCGGCCCAGTCAAGTTTAGTAGGGCCGACTTAGTTGAGTGAAAGGTTAAGTGAGAGGAAGAATATAAATAGCGAGAGGCTCTCCTCATTTGAAACACACAGACACACACTTGTGTAGCGCATGAGAGAGAGAAAGAGTCTTATCTGCAAGGAGGAGAAGGACCAGTGTGAGGTTTTATCTTTTATCATTTTGATCATCTATATTGAGGAAGCTTTTCTTGCTGGGTTTTTCCCTTTAGGGTTTTCCCAGGGTAAATCTGTGTTGATCTTGTGATACGGATTCTTTCAGTGATCCTGTATATGCTATTATTGTGAAATTGAACTGAATGTTGATAATCTAGCTTAGCATATAGAATCTTAACAGAAAGAAAAACTTTACCCGAGAGGTGAAGAAGCTACCCGAAGGAAGATGAGAGGAGGCTTCTGAGAAGAAGTGCTTTTGCTAGTAGATTTAGGGTAAAACCCTAAGGCATCAAAATGCTGCAAAAGATGTTGAAACCCTAGGCTAGGGTTTTGTTGCCGCTCCTGACCAGCGTGCGTGTTTCAAACCCCAAAATTAGGCACATCGGTCCCATGGCAACTGCGAAAAGAGCAGCCACTGTCACCACGCTCCTCTCTTCCTCACTTCAGGCTGGCTCTTCTCCAACTCAAGGGGGGCATCCCTAGTGTTAAGATCACTAAGGGCAAGAAACAGTTGCGGACAGGGTGATTGGAAAAGGCTGCCTTAGCGAAATGGTTATAGCATAAGAGTATTTGAATGGTTGACGAAAGGAGGAGAGGATCAAACCCCACTAATGGACCAGTGTCGATATACCTAAAGGGAAAAATGGAGTCAAGGGAGAACCTATGAGGCCCCTGTGTTAGAGGGAAAGCTACTAGATCTTGTTCTTCCTAAACGCAGAAGATGCGCTATGCAGACAAAGGAGATGCTACACAATCAAGCTTGATAAAGTGTAAGCATCGAACCCGTGCATGTACGCTCACAAAGGGGAAAGACTAGCAATTGCTAGGATTTCCACCTTCCAATAGGACGGGAGCATCTGTTTATGGTCCCCAAACGCAGACATAGAAAGGAAAAGAAGCTAGCAACAAACGCTCAATAACACAAGTTAACACGCCACACATCACAGCGAGTGCTCAACTGAAAAACCATGTAAACCAAAGAAGATATATTTTCTATTAATCTCTGGGGAAAAATCCTCCCAGTTTTTCCATTCTTTACAAAGAAGAAGGCTACCTTCTTTATAGGCCCAAGAAAAAAAAAAGGCTCCCATAATAAAATAATAAATAAAGTGAGAAAAAGGTGATAGAAAAGGAAAAGGAAATCCTCCATAATTAGTGGTTCCAAACTCTATATAGCCAAAGTCGACTCAAACCAAATATGCCATAAGCCAAACTATGGTAAAAAATAATTTTTAAACCAGAAGAACACTCCATATTGCCACGAAAGCATAGATGCTCGTGACTTGATTAATTCACCACTCATGAGGAAGCGTGGGGCTGCCACATGGGCGAGTTATGCAAAGAAAAAAAATGTGCCTCATGTGGAGCGGACTCCCACCATTCGCCTACCACTGAAGATGATAGAGATGGGGATCGAAAAGGTGGCAAAGAGGCAATCGAAAAACAAGACCATCGCCTGCAAAATACTCTAAAAAGAAAAAATCTAAGGAGTGGCAAAACCAGTCCTGACTGGCTACCAGTGAAATTGATTGCACAAGGAGATGACACCTGAGAGCACTCTGAAGACTCCATTCAGCTTCCCATGAGAGAAATCAGCTGCCAATCAACAGAGAACTCAGTCCTTGCTTGTAATCTACCAGTGGTTTGAGAGCTAAGTTTTGGCACGAAATCAGTTTTGACAAGGTTTAGTTTTCACTCAAACAGTCGTCATATAATGCGGGATCCACGATTGACTGGAGTTTGGGAGATTCTATCTCTATCTACTCCACGATTCGGCTGCCATATAACTCATAGAGCGACATTCATTGACTGTGGGTGCAAATTCCACGATTTCCACACTTAATCAACAGACGGTTCAATTGGATGGAAAACTCCAAAGGGAAAACACAGTCCAGGATTGCACTGCTCAACCACTAAGATGACAGTTGGATTTGCTTCAAAGCTCCATGTGGTTGTGATTCCTGATCTTGTAGTTAGCTACCCAATTCTCAGTGTAGAACTCTCCCTGTAATCAGCCGTTGGTCGAGTTCAATCAACCACTCAATCACTTCGCTGCCAGACATGTGAGCCAAACTCCATCCCTTACGTACAAACCAACTCATACAGCATCAGCTATCGTGAGAACGCGAGCCCAAATTTCATGATTTCTATTTTGCAATTGGCTGTTGTGATGCAAAATTCCAGTGATGACGGGTCTAGGCTCCATGTGAAACACATCTGGCAACCTTTCTGAGCTAGGCCAATTCTGTGCATCTATGCAGTAGAACCATATCTATTCCTATATTCTGCCATGATGAAGAATTGATCATCAGATAGTGCTCTAGCTGCTCTTTCTTTTGCTAGACTCCTTCTTGAACTTAGAAGATTAACCATCTTTTGAATTACCTTCATCTCCGCAAGTTTTCGTTGGTGCTCCTTTTGAACCTCCTTTAGAAAGCATCAACACAAGCCTCTACAATGGTGATATTTGCTTATCTTCCGAAGGAAGATCAGACAAAATAGATGCAGCAACAGCATGATCTGATTCAGCATAACCATCTTTAAGCATGTCCATAATGACGTTCAAGCTTCCTGGTCGTTCTTTTAGAGCTGAACAAGCATCAACTCCGAATGTACTTGATGAAAAAAAAAACTAAATAGTTGCACTGCTCATTTTCAGTTATTTTGCTTATAGACAAGACAGACGGGAGATTTTCAAGTGCACCTATTGTTGCCGCACATGCTTCAACTGAGACCATGAAGATCAGCTATTAAGCATAGTGAGTCACCTCCTGTAACTTTCATTGTTGAAGCATGAAGCTAAGGCATCCAACTTTCAAAGACCACATTTTCTTCAGAGCTTTCACTGCAAATAAATAATAACAAGCAGCTACATGATTGATGGTTATTAGGTAAACCTACTGGTACACACAAAATGCGACAGAATTTCTCTGCTGAAACCCACTTCCTGTGCAACAATTTTCCTCTTTCTTACAAGACGATTCTGCGGACATCCCTATTAAGAAAGAGGGGATAACATGTTTGAAAAAAAACAAATATGAATGCCCTAGCTAGACTCATCCATGCTAAGGCATCACATCAATCTTCCTTCTCCTATTGAAATCTTCAGTAGAAGCAGCTTCACCTGTGAGAGCAAGAGTGTGTGTAATAATGAAATGTCTTGACCTTCTTTTATATCCTTTGAGTCACCTGTAAGTGGACCAAAATTATAAAGAACAAAAAATTATTATTTTATTCTTTTCTAATTTTGACTTTTGCCGTTAGCCTTCCTGTGGTCCAAAAGTCCTTATGTATTTTTGGCTTTTACCTGTGATCCAAAAGTCCTTATGTATTTTTTATTTTTACCTTTAGCCTTCCTGTGGTCCAAAAGTCCTTATGTATTTTAGACTTTTACCAGGTGCCCTATGGTCAAAACAAGTGGTCATAGGATCCTTCAAACCCACTCAAAGTACATCATCATAAATAGAGAGAATTACTAATGCTTTTATCTCACACTCTGTGTGACACCAAGATCGAGTACTAAGGTGTTTTAACCAAGGGTAGCTAAGCCTTGGAGAAGATCGCAAAGCCCACTGATCGAGGGTCAGAGTGTCACACATGTCTAGACCCTATCTAGGGCTTATAGTGTCTTCCCGGTAACAGACCAGGTGCCCCAGCCATAGGCTGCATAATTTGACACTAGGTCAAATACTTGGTAACAGACCAAGCGCCTCAATGGCCCTCAGCACCGGGCTGAGTCCCTAGTCCCAAACTAGGTGAATTCCTGGTAACGGACCAGGTGCCTCCATTCAAAAGAATGGCTACTCAGATCTAGGTTGAGTCTACCAGTGCTGGACAGGTTTCATGTCCTGGTCCCGGGCCAAATGTCACCATTCAACAGAATGGTCACTCAACTCAAGGTTGAGTCCCCCCAGTGCTGGACTGGGTCCACATCCTGGTCCCGGACCAAATGTCACCATTCAACAGAATGGTCACTCAACTCAAGGTTGAGTCCCCCTAGTGCTGGATAGGGTCCATATCGTGGTCCCGAACCAAATATCATCATTCAACAAAATGATCACTGAACTCTATGTTGAGTCCACACCCTGGTCCAGGACCAGCTGTCTCCATTCTTCTAAGAGAATGGCTCTCGATGCTGCTCAAAAAAATCAACAGTGGAGACATGTGAGGGAGTGCATGACTTGACAACAAAACGAGTCAAGGCATACCTATCCAACACGATTGTGGCAATCTACACTCATTACAGGACAAAGGTGGGAGAGTGTGTCAACAGATTTTAGCATAATTCTATCGGTAGTGCATGGCAAGGACTATATTTCAAGGACCTCATCAGAGTATGAGACGCCACAGATAGCAGAGTGAATCTTTAGGGAATCATTTGGTTTCCATAGGTTGCTTGAGTACATTAACGATGATCAAGACAGCACAGTTCTAAGGCAATTTGGCAGGAGTTGTACAGATTAGTTGTCACAAAGTTGATCAGTGTAGCACAGTTGGGGTCCCTTGGTATGAGGATAGTGGACTCCTAGTTTGGATGTGGATTCCAAAAACTCATATGATTGGTCCATGTCATTGTTGGGACGACCCGAGAGGAGATGGTAGGGTGTATGCCATATGGCTGGATAGATTTTCTTTCCTGATACCTAGGATCAGGCCTAACAATGGACTTGACTTTGATTCCACCGAGACGCGTCTACCGGAGATGATCCATAGTAATAAGCTTGGGTTTTCTAGACATTACAATTTGGGATTCCAAGAGTACAGGCTACAGTCTGGCCACGAGGGCCAACCACTTATGATTAGAGTGGTCAGACGTCAACATGGTGGGTTCCTTTTTTGGATAGCTTGGGACCCTAGGATTTCATGGGTTGAAACTTGACAGTTTGGTAGCTAGTACAGATGGGAAAGCCAGTTGTTACTTTTCAAAGCCTATTCATATGGAGCATTGGAATGGTTTCCTAGGTGGGATATTCTATAAAGGGTGGACTGAGCATTTGCAGCATTTGTTTTCTTTCTGTATCAGTGGTTTTCCGGGGGCTTTTTGTGTTAGTACTTTGCAAGACATTGTATTCACTAGGTGCTCCACATCTTTCAAATTGGTTTGGGACTCTGGGATCATTCTTAGTTTCAGTTTGGCCCCATCTATTGTTTGTATGGTGGTGTTGGCATTGCTTGAAGACAAGCAATTTCAGGAAGGGAGGACTATAATGTTCCTTTCCTGACAATCACTATAGGGGGGTGACTTAGTGGTATATTTGATTCCTGCAAGCCATGGTCGATTAAAAAAGGATTAATAGATTAACAATTTAATGTCACCAGGAAAAAGTAACATTATAAAGTGATGTTGAAAAATTAATTCATAATGCGACTATTGAAAAAGTCACTTTAATAATAGAAGGGGAGGAAAGTAAAAGCTGCCAAAAAGGGTCATATTGGAAACAAAAGAGCACCTCACTCTCTCATTCATTCATTCTCACTTTCGAAAAAGAATTTGGAGAGCTCTTGTAGCATGTTGCTCTTGAGACGAAGACTCTTAGGGTGAAATAGTTTTAGTGGTGCGACAAATCCACCCTAGCTATCCTATGAGGAAGAATCACTCAGAATTCCTCATTGTGCTTCGGTGCGGGAGAAACTTACTCAGTGTCGTGAAAGAATGCTTCATATTTGCCTATACAATGACATTGCAACTGATTATGAAGGGGTTTTGAAGAGGACACAACCATTGAGGAATTCGTGTAGCTAAGGGCAAGCCGTACTCTGCTTTAGTGAGGTCCTACCCCCATTGTTTTGCATGTGCAGAAAGAAGAGGAGTCTGTATAGCCTTATTCACCCCAAACGCTCCAGCAAGCCATTCTCTTGGAGAATAGAGGTGCTTGGTCTGTTACCAAGTATTTGACCTAGGGTCAAATTATGGAGCCCATGGCTAAGGCACCTGGTATGTTACCAAGAAGGCAATATAAGCCCTAGACTAGGTCTAGGCATGTGTGACACTCTGACCCTTGATTAATGGGCTTTGTGTTCTTCTCCAAGGCTTAGCTACCCTTGGTTAAGATACCCTAGTACATGATCTTGGTGTCACACAGAGTGTGAGATAAAAGCATTAGTAACTCTCTTGGTTTATGATGATGTACTCTGAATGGAATTAAAAGACTACAGGTAATGACCATAGGGGCACTTGGAAAAAGGCTAAAAGCAAAAGTCAAAAATACATCAGAACTTTTGGACCACAAGAACAAGAAGAAGGACCATAGGTAAAAGTCAAAAATACATAAGGACTTTTGGTAAAAGTCAAAAATACATAAAGGACATTTTGGACTTCAAAAAGGCTAAAGGTAAAAGTGAAAAATTAGAAAAGAATAAAATAATATTATTTTGTTCTTTCTAATTTTGGTCCACTTATAGGTGACTCAAGGATATAAAAGAAGATCAATCCATTTCATTATTACACACACACTTGCTTTCACAGATACAGATGCTCAAGGTTGAAGAAGAAATATTTTATGATTGTGCCCTAGCATGGATGAGTCTAGCTAGGGTATCATCATCCTCCATTGAAGACAAACCCTAAGCTAGGGTTTCTTACTATTTTTTTGTCTTAAGGGTTTCCTCAAACCCTCATCTTCAGCAGACTACATTTCTGGGCAGCCACCTTCAGCACTTTTTCTCCACCAGCACCATTTCTAGGCGGCTGAGTTTTTTCAACTAGGCAGCCTCCTTCCTTCCGCGAGTTGTCATTATCCTTCTGTGGGCAGCCACTAAAGGGCACTGCCCTCTTGGTACCTTCGAGCAGCCTCTAGCAGGCCTGCCTGAGAGGACTAAGGCCCTTACAACACCCTTGGGTAGCTCATGGGCAAGCCCGTGAGGGCTGTCGTGGCCTAACAGGCCCTTTGGGCAGCCCAAAGGGGGGCCCGTGAGAGTCCTATGGCATCCTTAAGGTTGTCGAGCCTTCAACAAGCCCTCGAGCCAGCCCTTAAGGCTACGGGCAAAGCTACTAGCCCTTTCGAGCAGCAACAGAGCTGCCACTCGGGCAGCTGCACAAACAAGTCGGGCAAAGAAGGAGTCCACGAACAGCAAGGAACAGACCGCGAGCAACGTGGGCAGGAATTTTCAGGCAACGGGCAGGCAGTGGGCAAATCGGGCAGATCAGTGACAGATCTGGGCAGGCTGACAAGTATAGTTAGCAGATCCGGGAAACTAACAATCTTTCTGGACAGGAGAGAGAAAAGGGCAATAAGCCCTGTTACCAACTATTTTGTACAATAGTTGAACCTTCCCTTGAGTCGCCAGTTGATGAACATGATCCGTGTTCATATCCAGTGTATCAGAGGTTCAGAATGTTTTGCCTAGCCAACTTTGGCTAGCCATTTTTATTTTTATGCTGAAATAACCATGCCCCATGGGGTTTTTGTAATAAAGTGTGCTATGTGGGGTTTTGAGCGGCTTGGTCTCCTAAGACGTAATTTTCAACCAAGGTATTCCAGGGAGTTTTTTCCCTAATCGATTATGCTTTGCCTATAACCGAGTATAATCGATGAGTTTTTCTCTCGCTTCCTTCAAAGCTGGAATGCCCGATTTTTGAATTTTGGGCCTTGGGGGTTATTAGAGTACAACTAACAAGTATGAACCTACTAGACACTAGTTGTATGTTCTATGGTCATTTCCTAGGACCCGAGATACATTAAAACAATGTCCGGAAAAAAAATTCCCATACACGTGGTGATTTTTTTTTAACTATAGAGAATTAATTAAATTTTTCAATTAATTAATTAAACCATTTTGACCATGGTTTAATTGAAAATTTTCATTTGTAATAATTAATTGGTCTAGGGGGTGTTTCTGGCAAATAAACACTTATTTTCTAAGCAAAAACACTCATTTAACCCCTAGACACACTTATCCTAAGTTTCAGACTATTATTTGGCCATGGAATTAATATTTTCTCAGAAAACCCAAAAAATGAGAAATATTAATTAAAATAATAAAAAATAATAAATTGAAGAAAATCAAAATATCTGCAAAAAAGGCCAAATTTAATTTAATAAAGAGCTAATTAGCTCGGCACAGAGTATCTGGGATGATTCCAATCAGCATAAATCAAATACAGATCAGCATCGGAGCTCCGACAATTAAATCACCATCAAGGATTGCGCCCTCCTTCAACTGGCAATTCGATTTGGTTATGTGGTGCTCATCTATTTGTTGGGTGATAGGACCAAGGGGGATTGAGCCACCTCACCCCCCCCCCTCTTTACTCCAACCCAGTCTTCTCTTCAGTCAATGATCAGTTCAGCATTTAAGCAACTCCCAGCTCATTCCTCTTCAAGGGTTGCGCCTCCCTCTCTCTCCTTGACGTTTTTCTAGGTGGGAGGCTCTTATTGGATGGAGGAGGTTCCTATGTTGAGGGAGTGGGGGCGCAATTCGATTTGGTTATGTGGTGCTCATCTATTTGTTGGGTGATAGGACCAAGGGGGATTGAGCCACCTCACCCCCCCCCTCTTTACTCCAACCCAGTCTTCTCTTCAGTCAATGATCAGTTCAACATTTAAGCAACTCCCAGCTCATTCCTCTTCAAGGGTTGCGCCTCCCTCTCTCTCCTTGACGTTTTTCTAGGTGGGAGGCTCTTATTGGATGGAAGAGGTTCCTATGTTGAGGGAGTGGGGGCGCCTTGCCTAGGTGGAGGCCACCTCCCTAGTCTCACCTTCCGTAACTCAGTTAAACTCCTCAATCTCAGTGTCGAGCTCTTTCAATTACTCCAGTGTGCCTCTCTGATGCCGAGCCCTGACTTAAGGTTTTAGCTTCTCTTTTTTGTATAAATGAGGGTCTCTTCTTCCCATTTGCATATGGAGAATGTGCAAGAGAACGCGGACAATTTTGTAACAAATATTTGATTAATAAAGTGACTTTGGAGGTCTATCTTAGGGCTCTTTGTGTATGATTTTCATCTTGTGAGGTGATCTCGTTCTCACCCTGTTCTCCTTCTTTTGCAAAATATTTGATCAATGCTAACTCATGAGGGCTATAAATCTAGCACGGTAGGATAGCCATTTAGAGTCTTAACTTGGTTATCTATACAAAATTTCTTGAATGTCTGAAGCAAACATGAAGTAGTTAGTTATACCACTATTTTTCAGATATTTTCGTAACTTAGCATTCTGGCATTTGATCTTGTGTTTTGTGGATTGAGAATTGTGCTTTGGGTATCACCAAAGGTGGAGAAGGAGTTGAAGCCCAACCACCTCTTCACGAAGCAAGAGCCTTTTAAATCTAATACTTTCACCATGCAGGGTCTTCAGAGCGCTTGATTCCAACTTCAAAAAACACGGCTAAAAGGGGCTCTTCCTCATCCTTCTTAATCAAAACTTAACATCTCTTCCTCGGTTACAAGTGTTACCAACTTATTTGTACCATAGTTGGATTACATGAGGAGCCGCCATTTGATAAACATGATAAATGTTTGTGTTCCAGTGTATCAAATGATCCGCCAGTTTTGGCTAGTCAGTTTTTGTTTTAAGTAATTATGACCATGGCCCCGCGAAGTTTGTAATAAAATGTGCTAGCAGGGTGTTTTGAGTGGTTCGGTCTCCTAAGACGTAGAATTTCAAATAAGGTATTCCAGGGAGTTTTTTGCCCTTGTCAATTATGCTTTGCCTATAGCCGAGTATAATCGACGAGGTTTTCTCCTGCTTCCTCCAAAGCTGGAATGCCTGATTTTGAATTCTGGGCCTTGGGGGGTTATTAGAGCCCAACTAAATATGTATAAACCTATTAGACATTATTAGAATAGACTATGGTCATGTTCTAAGTCACTAGGACCCTCAAAAAAAATTCAAAAAAAATTTACTGGACGCGTTGGATTTTTAATTTTTTAATTTTTAATTTTTTGTCATTTTTCCCAAGTTTTTAATTAAATTTTTCCATAGTTTAAATGGAAAATTTTAAATTTGTAATATGTCAGTCATCCAGAACCCGAATTCAGTGATTGAAGGCTCTAATCTTAAGCCAAAAATCATCAATGATCAACCAACCAGCAATCCCCAAGTTTCAGATGTTCATTCAGCCTCATAATTAATAATTTCTCAAAAAAGTCATTTACGGAGAAATTAATTAAAATATTAACCAAATTGAATAAAATAAAAGGCTAAATGACATGGCAATGGGCATTTATGATGATTCAACTCGGCACAAATCCTCTTCAGTCAACAATCAAAGAGCATTAAAGATACATTCAGTTAGCAGATTTTTCATCTCCAGCTAAACTCACGAATTGGGTGATTTGGAAGGTTGTGATTGGTTTGATGATTATTACGAAGCTGGGAAATAAATGCAAATAGTGTTTGGTGCAAACCCTAAGGGATTTGGCACCCATCATCACCAATTAACACCTTCAAGCCCTCATGTCTCCATCCAGAGCTCACGCCCTCATCTCTTCATGGTTGCACCTTCACACGTGTGGGCTATTCAGTGGATGGATTTCGGAGTTTAGGGTTGGGAGTGGGGGCGCCTTGCCTAGGTGGAGGCCACCCCTCACTCACACCAACTTTTGTTTAGGTCTGGGCTCTCAGTTATGTGTCGAGTCAGCTAAATCTTGGGGATTGGCCCTCATTTGATGGATTTGGTTTTAGGGTTTTAACCTTCTCTCTTTGTATAAATAGAGGCTCTTTCAGCTCTATTAGGGTGGATGATTTGTGTAGAGAACCGCTCGTGAAATATTGTAATACTTGTTGCTCTCATGTAACCATTTTGAATAAAGAAAGGCTTTGGAGGCTCATGTGTTGTAGATCCTAGATGCATGTGCTTTGGTTATGAAGTGATATAATTTCAATTTCTCTTTTGCTTTGCTAATTTGTGGGTATTGATAAATGCTTTAGAGGGCTTATATAAGCACATAAGAATAGATATTTATGGTTTCAAGTTATCTATTTATTTATTTACTTCCGGAAATCTAAAAGAGCATTGTCTTATTCAGTTGTATTTCATGTTTTTTTTTTTTTTTTGATTAATAAATAGTACATGATCTAATCCCTTTTTTCGCAAGCGTATAAGTCTTTGATTGCAAATCACTCCATTGCACCGAGTAAAAGGTTGAGCTAAGTTGCATCTCCTTTTCTTGGAGCCAAGCACAAGTTTCTAGCAGCTGCATGCTAATTGAGATCCAGGGTTGTTTCAAAGATTCAAGATCCAAGTGGTTCCATCTCTTTTATTCACCCCTAAAAAAAGAATTTTCAATTCTTTCACTTTATGTTTACAAATCAAAATCAGATCTATAACGCTAATTATTTTCATTTTACTTGCTCTCATTTCTAGATCTAGGAAGTGTTTAAGTTTTACATTTAACTTGGATCTAGTTAGTACTTGAAGAAGAATAAAAAATCCTATCTTTGTGCAAGTACTAGGTGTAATTTTTTAGTGTATTTTATTGTCTAAGCCATTGTTTTACAGGAAAATAGCTCGCTGGTTTTTCACTTTTCATGATAGGTTAAGCGGAAGTGCTGGCAAAAATTTGAAGTTTCGAGCTCCAAAAAACACTCATTTCTCCCCCTTCTTCATCCCCTTTCTCCAGGTTGCATTGAAGACCTTCTCAATCACAAAAGGAGTCCCAACTTCAAGAGCACTGTAAAAAATAATAAAGAGCAAGTGGAATAAAGGCTCCCGCACCCCTCTTCCCCCATTTGGAGGAAGCTTGTATTGTCTCTTTTATTTTCATGTGTTGCTTAATAATTTGCTAGAATAGAATAGAAAAGAGTAGTTTCATTATTTAGAAGTTAGCTTTCATAAAAGTTGAAAAAAGAAAAGTTTCTTGTTTCATTACTTAGTTAGTTTAAGTTTTGTTTGCTTTCAGTTGATATAATATTGCAAAAATTAAAAAGAACCAAAATCTCTTGAATCTCACCGTAAGGTGGATCAAGAGTGCTCTCTATCGGAGAGTTTGTTTAATCTTTCTTTCATTTTCATGCATTTTAGTTTTTGCAAGTTATTAATTAATTTCCAAGTCTCTTAAACTTGGCGGAATCCAAGTCAAGAGCACTCTCTGTCGGAGAGTATATTAATTTTTGCATCATCCTTGCACTTAGGCATATAGATAGATAAGACTCTTGAACTTTTGTCATAAGACAAAGTCAAGAGTGCTCTCTGTCGGAGGGTTTTAATTCATTCTTTTAATAAAATCTTTCAACTCACATTCCCCTCTAATTAATTTACTTCGTTGATATCCTTAACCTAGTATGCTCTGCCGACATTCATAAGTTGGGCTCGTACTCAGAACGGTGAACGGACTTGCTAAGTTCACAATAATAACATAATAAAAATTTTACCCATAACCAACACACCGGCATTGTAGAAAGCATTCGAGTCCATTCTCAGTAAGAGCATCGGAACTCCCCGTTGTCTTAGAGTCACGGCTAGCTCGTCAATCCTCCAGGACACCAGCCCGAGATACTAGACGGGCCGACATGTCTAAAACGGAATGACTTTGAACACTTTCCCAGTTGGTCTCTGATACCTTTTTTGTTTCAAAGCCATAATAAACAAGACCATTAAAATATTTAAAATGTACCAAGAGCACTCGCATAACATTACCCACTAGCTTTATTTCAAGACATGTATCTTTGTCATTTTTCAAGCATTACAGAGCTTAGACTCCATAAGGCACTGGTCTATTATTTCATGCATTATTATTAATCTGGACCATTTGTCCTTTTATTTATAAAATCTTTATCTGTGAATGCAAATTTTATTTTTACAAGTTCTTGATATACTGTTTATCTTTTAATCCAGTGCAGCAACGTGGATTGATTTTTTTTGTCTTGTGTTCAAAGTCTTATATTTATAATCATCTTCATCATAAATAAACTCCTAAACAACACCCATCCGCATCACTTCTATAAAATTAACTTAAACACATTGAGCCATAGAAACTCTTTGTTAGGGACTACCCCCCTTGGCTTTGTTAGGAGTTAACCTAAACGGAGGAGCTAGGAGTAGGTGACAGTACCTGGCTCTGTGCTTGCCCCCAAGGTCACACCTCTCCCACTTTCTCAAATGAGGAGACAGCTATCGGAAGATTTCTGCTGCTGGTGTGCAATCGACGGAAAACAACAAGATCCACCCATCCTCTTTCTTCTTGCTCTTCTAGATCTACCCCTTCTTTCCTCTTTATACCTTGATTCTTTTGCCTCACTTTTTTCACTTTTCTTGCCTCTTTTTCTCCTTCATTGTTTTCCCTTGTTTTTAGTTTTTTTCTCTTGCTTTTAGCCCACCTTTTCTTCACTCTTTTCCACTCTCTTTCTCTCGATTTTTGCAGCCACTTTTCTCCTAGTTGGCTACCCTATTTTTACCATTTTTTGCAGCCCTCTTTTTGCTTAGTTTGTTGCCCCGAGTTCTGAGATGTCAAAACAACTTCAAATTCGCTGCTGCTTTCACCACCGAAATTCTGAGATGATTGTTGTTGCCTCAGTCTATGGCACACTCGAATTCAGAGAAAGATTTGTTTTTGTTGCCTGAACTTCAGACTTCTTGAAATCAAACCTTAAGATTAACCAACAATTTGACTTCCAAAGTTTGACTGCTGCTAACACAGTGGAAGAATTTCAGAGCAACTTCAAATTAGGGCATCATCAAAAAAACAAAAGAAAAGACAAACTGCTGCAAAAAAATTCGTTGGCTGCTCCTACTGCTACACCCACAGTCCGAATTTCAGTCAAGCTGCCTCAGAGCTCCCACGAATTTCTCTCATCAAAATGAATTTTGATAGGGTATTAATATTGATTTTCCATGATAGTTTGGAGCCGGCCTGTCATTGGATAATTTTATTTTTTATTAGGGGCCGACTTTACCAGGTTCATTTCAAATTTTAACTTTAGGAGGCCCACTGTTGGCAAATTTGGGTTATAGTTGTCATTGATATCAAAGGTGCTTACGAATGACAAAGGAATAACCAATGGATATGATGGCAGGACAAACTCAATGAAAGACTAAGGTAGTAATGAGATGGCATGGCATAGTTAAGGATGTGGCATGACACATATCATGACATGGAATATGATGGTGCCCTCATGATGATGTACTCGGTGAAAGACTAAGGTAGTGATGACATGGCACGATGATGAGGCGACATAGTTATCTGCATGAGATCCGATGAATGAGGATCATTTTTTGTATAATCCACATAGACAGAATGCAGATCCGCATTAGTTCTAGAATGGACGTCAAAGAGCGACCCGCACTAGATCTGACGGTGAAGATCAAGTTTACATATGTTAGGCGAAAAGGCCAAAGTTCCGCAAAAGATCAAGATAGACGGTCAAGGGTAAATCCGCAAGGAAATCAACGGTCCAGGAAAATGCGGAAACAAAGTTGTGGAAGCAAATTACAGAAGTCCAAAATAGGAAAGTGTGATTCTGCATCCTGCATCCCGCAATCCGCAATGCGGAAACAAAGTGGACAGAAAAAAATTGCGGAAGTCCAAAATAGGAAAGTGTGATTCCGCATCCTGCATCTCGCAATCTAGAGAGATCGGACGGCTGAAGTTGGTTCCGCTAGAACAGATCAACGGTGCAGAAGAAGAATTGCAGAAAGGAGCTTGTGGAAAGGATCTTGTAGAAAGAAGCTTGCAGAAAGGCAAAAGCGGACAGTCGACATCCCACATCCCGCACTAAGTCACCGTGTTCGGCGATTTTTCGACTTCAAGTTCGAAAATCGCCGAATTTCCAAGCCGGCCAATTTTGTTCATTCATGTTCGCCGATCAAAATCGTCGATTCGAACTTCAAGGCGAATTTTTTTTTAAATCAATTAAATTCGTTTAAAATCATTTAGACTCGTTTCAAATCGTTCAGGTTCGTTGGAAATCGTTTTTGAAATCCCTAACCCTAAAAGGGCTCTCCACGGCATCGATGTGGTAGCATTTGCTGCACTTCCCTTTCGAGCACTTCCCCATCGAGTTCTGGAATGTCCGCAATGGAGTACCCGCGTCCTCGAGAGCTGAAGCAGTGCATGTGACGCTGGTCACAACTCAAGTTTCAGGTTTCAACCTTCAGCACTATTCGTGTAACGGCCACGGTGAAGGGAGGATGAGGCCACGGGCAGAGCAGCAGAGGCCCGAGGGTCGTTTCAGTTTGCAGCAGAGGGTCGGTTAAGTTTGGGCGACGGTGAGCAATAACAGGCCACGGGCGAAGGGAGGACGAGGCCACGGGCAGAGCAGCAGAGGGTCGTTTCAGTTTGCAGCAGAGGGTCGTTTAAGTTTGGGCGACGGTGAGCAATAACAGGTGAGCCTGACTTGATAACCCAAGCAGTTGTTTCTGACCTATGATTGTTGCACACTCTTGTATTTTTACCTACCTTTGTTTAGTAATAGTCTAAGTTAGACTGTCTAACATAATATTTCAGTTCTATATGGAACATAATATTAAAGATGTGTCCATAATGAGAATGTTTAAAACATAAATTTCTGTGACAATCGTGGACTCTGTACTTTTTCCATGGCTGCAGGACTAAGCAGTATGCTTTCTGCATTGCATCAAGGTATGATATTAATGATATTCTTAGGAATGAAGAAGCGGTGCTAAGCTGAGACAGTACCTTATAAAGTCTATTACATAAACCCAGTTATGTGGTGGTTAACTTAAAAACTAGACAACCTCAACATAGATGAAGAAAATTCAGGGATGATCCTAAATTCCTGTAATCATACCAGCACTTGAATCTACGCATTAAAGTACACATCTTCTGTGGTTGTGGACCTTAGATATTGTCACATAGTAAATTGGACCAATATTTAATAATTATGGGATGATTACAAAGTTTTCAGCTTGTGATATTTTTGTAGTTATCATTTATGCTTATCCTTGGACCTTAGCTATTGTCACATAGTAAATCGGGTTTATATGATATAAATTATATCTGTGATAATACTGGGATATATCTGTGTAAATTATATCTTAACAGTTGTGATATTAAAGATATTTGGTCACTGGTTATGCAGAAAATTTGACCAAATGGCACCCCATAAATCTTCAGCGGAGGCTTGGAAATATGTTAAGAAGGAAGGATTATATGTCACATGTCTGCTATGTGGGCACAAGTTTTGTGGTTCCTTAACTCGTGTAGTGGATCACCTTCTTGGTGTTAGTAATGGTAGTGGAGGTGGAGTGGAAGGATGTAAAGCAATATCAGATGAACAAAAAGTGGCAGTGCAACAAGATTATGACAAATCAAAAGCAGAAAAGGGAAAAAAAGAAGTCAAAAGGCAAAGAATTCAAAGGGAGATTAATGTGTCTTCTTCACCTGAAATTGCTTCTCACACCTCAAAATTTGGTGGCTCAAGTTCCACCCCAACAGCATTAGGTGGAAGTGGAAGTGGAACAGCTACATTAAATACATTTTGGAAACCTGTAGACAAACAAAAAGTTGATGATTCACTTGCTGAAATGTTTTATGCATGTTCCATTCCTTTTAATGTGGCAAGAAGTCCATATTTTAAAAATGCAATTAAAAAGATTGCTGATTTTGGCAAGGGGTATGTTCCTCCTGGATCCGAAGCCTCAAGGACCACTCTCTTAAAAAAAACAAAGGAAAGAGTGACAAACAGGTTGGTTGACATTAAAAAATATTGGGAGATTACAGGTTGCACGATTTTGAGTGATGGTTGGTCCGATTCATGTCATCGACCATTGATAAATGTTCTTGTTTATTGCCCTCAAGGGGTATATTTTTTGAAGGCCGTTGATGCAATGAATGAGGTGAAAACATCAGAATACATTTTCAGCATTTTGGATGAAGCGATTCAAGAAGTTGGGGAGAAAAATGTGGTCCAAGTTGTCACCGACAATGCCTCAAATTGTGTTGGTGCAGGAAAGTTGATTATGGAGAAGTATAGAACTATTTATTCGACACCATGTGCAGCTCATTGCTTGGATTTATTGCTGCATGATTTAGCCAAATTTCCATGGGTAAATGAGACAATCCGAAGAGCAAAAACTACTGCAAACTTCATCATTAACCATCGTCTCACTTTGAGCTTGTACAAGAAAAATGCATCTAGAGAGTTGTTGAGGCCTTGTGATACAAGGTTTGCCACTTTTTACATCACTCTAAAAAGAGTTGTTGAGGAAAAAACAAGCATAAGAAGTGTATTTTGCACTGCTGAGTGGGAGAGATCTCACCTTTCAAAAGAGTCAAAGGGAAAGCATGTTGAACAGGTATTGCTAAGCAACAATAACTTTTGGGAAAATGCTCAAAAAGTTCTAAAAATGTGTGATCCAATTGTTGAGGTGCTCCGCATGGTTGATGATGGCGATAAGCCTTCTATGGGTTTTATTTATGAGGCCATGGATCGTTGCAAGGAAAAGATTGCAAGTGCTTTTGATAATGTGGAAGCTGATTATAAAGAGATATGGGAGGTGGTTGATCAAAGATGGAAGATGATGCATAGCCCATTACATGCGGCAGCATGTTATTTGGACCCTACATTGTTTGGGATCCAAAGACATCAAGATGAGGAGGTCATGAGTGGACTTTATGAGGCTATTGACAGGATGCATCCAGATGAGTCTATTGCGACTTTGATTAGATCTCAGATTAGAGCATACAGGTTACAAGAAGGCCTATTTGGAACCACAGCAGCAAAGAGAGATAAGGTTTTTGCAACTACAGCAGTGTGGTGGGAGTTTTATGCATCAGGAGCCCCAGAATTGCAAAAGTTTGCAATTCGTATCTTGAGCCAAACATCAAGTGCATCAGCTTGTGAAAGGAATTGGAGTGCTTTTAGTCATATTCATTCCAAGAGAAGAAATAAGTTGTTATCGGGAAAATTAGGAGATCTTGTTTATGTTCGTAGTAACTTGCAATTGGCTTTAAGCAATGTGGCTAAAGATGAGACAAATTCTTCTACTCCATGGATGGAGACTATTTCAAATGCACATCAAGATCAACATGATTTCGACAATGAGAGTCATGAATCCAATGGTGATCGTGATTCTAGTGGTTTCACTCCCCCAAGTGCTCTTGATGATATAGAGCTTTTTTATGTAACAAGTAGACCACGAGAACAACAAGAATAAAACTTGTGTTCTTGGTCTAGTCTCTAGACTTCTGGTTTCTTTTTGGGATGCTATTTTGCTAAATAGTTGCTAGGATAAATATTGATGACATTTTATATTATGTTTTATCACTTTATGAACATGTTTTTAAATTTCAATGAAGATGTAGACTCTAATGTTTTCAAAATATATGTTTAATCATTTCTGATGCCATATTTTTATTTATATGATTTAATGACTATCATGTTCAAACTTCATACTTCATTGAATGTTGTCATGTTCATTATTTCTATGATTCTCTAACTATCATGTTCATTGTTGATGTGTTTAATGTTCATAGTTTAATGAGCATAATGAATTTTATTGAAAAGTTTCATATATTTTTTAATTTTCATATATTTTAAAAATTCGAACTTAATGCCGAATTTTATGCCAATTTTTATCGCCAAAATTTTAAGTGCCGATTTTTTGCCGAATTTCAAGCTCGCCGAATTCGAACACGAACTCGAACCAGGTGACTTAGATCCCGCAATCTAGAGATCGACGGTCAAGAAAACACCCTATGAAGATCAATGATGGGGAATCGTTGATGAGGAAATCTTGGTGCGGAAAGGCGATTTTGAGGCAGAATTCGATGGTTAGATCGACGGTCCAAATTGACATAGAGATAGGATCAACAAATTGGATCAGGATGTTGATCCTACGGAAAGAAGTTTGGCAGTGCGGAAGCACCTGCAAACTTTGGACAGAGGTGCAGAAATGGTTTCCAAGCTGCAGAAACGATCTCTGAGGTGCAGGATCAATGGAAGAACGTGAAAGGACGTTCTAAAAAGTGTTATTTTCAAATCTGAAAGGGCGCAACAATGAAAGGTATGTTTGTTTAGTTTGAAGAGATGCAACTGTTGAAAGAAGCTTAAACGGTGAGAAGTATTTAAGCAGCGGCCTGAGTAAGAAGGAAGATGTCTCTGCAGTTCGAATTGCATGATCAGAATCAGAGACTAGTGGGTGTGACAGAATTCAGTGGGAGAGAAATCCTGAGAAACATATCAAGGTGGCAAGGCGGCGCTAGCGCAGGCAATAGGCCTACAGGGGGTTGTTTCCTCCTTTCAATTGTAGCTGATAAACTAGGTGGTTGTAGCCTCCTTCCAATTGGCATTAGTAAATAGGGTGTTGTAGCATCCTTTCAGTCGTAGCTGATAAACCAGGGGGTCGTAGCCTCCTTCCAATTGGCATTGGTAAATAGGGTGTTGTTGCATCCTTTCAGTCGTAGCTAATAAACCAGGGGGTCGTAGCCTCCTTCCAATTGGTATTGGTAAACAGAGTGTAATACCATCCTTGTCTGTAGCAGCAGGCAAACTATTTGTAAAACACAATTTTGCAATAATAGGACGTATGGTGGTTTACCCTATTAGGCTTCCACGTTAAATTGATGTTCTATGTTTTTGTGTTGTTATGTGTTTTTAATGATAGATTTATAAAGTGGTTAAAATAGTAAAAAGATAACAATACTAATTCACCCCCCCTTCTCAGTATTGACCAATAAACCAACACCAACTTTGTCATCAGCTTAATTTTTGTGCTGTCCTCATCAAATACTCAAGCTTGCTTGTCTTCAACCTTGTCATTAAGCCCTCCAATGCCATGTCATCATACTTGCTTGTCGTGTTACCTTCAAACGACCATAATATGGGTCATTTGGCTCATTAGGTGTCCTAATGCCCACATCCAAAGTCCTTGTGCTTTGTCATCTCTTGTCATCAATCATTGCTTGCTCGTCCATCTTTGTCTATGTCACGTTTGCCATTCACACCTTTGTTGTCATCATATTGACTTGCTTGTCCTTCATACTTGCTTGCCATGCATGCCATCATCAATTTGACCTTTGTCATTAATGCTGTCATCAATGACAATCATAAACAACCATATTCATCAGAAAGATGGTTAGATTGATGCTGGACAGATAGATGGATGAAGCAGTACTTTGACATAGCATTAATTGTTTTACAAACGAATTCAATTTTTACCCTATGAACACATCTTTCTCCCCTGACAGCATTCCAATTCAAAGACCCATTTCGTTATCAACTCAAAATCCTCCTATCTGTAAATAAACTCAATCATTTTTTACACTACAAGAAAACAACAATTTCCAGATCTTTAAAATGTTCCTCAAACCTTCAACTGAATGTTTACTTCCCTGATGCTAGATTCAGATGACAGAAACTACATCTTATAATAATTTATTTATAATTCATTCTCAAGCTCAGTATTCTGACCTTTACAGCACTCAGTGTTGTTTTGTCATCAACTGGTCTCAGGTTTTGCCCAGAGGCCCCCTTGCAGAATGTTGTGGATGTGGCATGTGCACCAGAGTTGAGATAAGATGACTCAATTAATCCCAAGACAGTAGAAGCAATTTGATTCCAACATAAAGACAAAATGGATGGATAATTGTGTATTGCTGCTCTAAGGGCCTGCATGATTTTATCATATAAAATAGTTAGTATCCTTCTGCAAAATAAGCACTCAACAAAAAAGCAGACAAAAAGATATAATGCAAGACGATAAGACATTACTAAACTTTAGAAAAGTTAAGAGTTTCTACTCAGAACAAAAACATACAAAATTTAGCTGAGAAACTTTCACTACAATACCCTTTTTATTGTTTTATGATTATACTTATATTTGTCTCAGAAGATGCATCAAGCACTCCCATAGAGCTGCACTTTACATGGTGATATAGCTTTGAGTGACAAAAGACAGAATTTTGTCATTTGGTATTAATGAGAATACAATTTCAGGTTCCAATAGTCATGTTCACTAAACAAAAAATAGATATTACTAGATAGAAAGAAAAGAAAACCCATGGCATCTAATTGCTTGCACAATACTCAAGTTAGTAACCTAGTGACCTTCTGAGTAAATATCGTAAGGAAAAGCATTCTCTTAATATGCATTCCCCAATGCCATAAATGCATAAAAAGCTGTTCACTTAATTTACTATTTTGACATTATGAATTCTCTCTTGGAAAGGGAAATCATCTATATAGCTTACCTGCAAAGCCTCAAAACGAATGACTGGATGTGCGGCTGGCTCTGTAAACGAGAAAAACATAGAAAGTAGTGTGTGATTGTCATCTGTCCCTGCATAGCATTTAACACCTTAATATTAACATAATAAACAAAACCAAGCATTCACATAACAAATAAGGCATAGAAATCCATTGAACCTTTGATACTAAGAAAAGCTGTACATATATTGGAATGGACATACGAGGCCCTTAGAATCACCATAACTAAAATGGACATATGATAAACTTATGAATAGAACAATGCCTGATATACGATAAGATAAGATAATTTTATTGATGTCCAACAAATGACCAAAAAGTAGGTCAATGGGATTAAAGGATACATCCAGTGCGAGTACAATGTGGGAGTGCAAAAGCAGCTCCCATATAAGAAAAAGAAGAAAACTGAAAGTATAGTCTAGGTGAATATCCAACTAGGCTAAGCCCTAGGTCTAGCTAAAAAGAACAAAACTAAAGTGTATATAACAATATCACAAGTGCGGTGATACAAAGTGAGAGTGTCCATTGTAGGAGTTGGACAGCACAATACTATTGGAGAGAGAAATATCTGAGGATGAAGCCAATGAGGTCAATGTCTCCTGGATATGATGACCATGAAGAGGAGGACAACGGGGGTCGCACTGGGACAAATGAGTTGGTATACAAAAATGTCCAAACAATATATCTTCAATCAAGTACACCCCAATATAACTGGCCCTATAAAGCAGATACAACTCTCAAAACAACCATCAAGCTTTTTGCTAGTATGTCATATAAATTACAAATTAATCTCATATTACATTTATAGAAAATTGAAATAAACCTGATGATAACTCTGCTGCAAGCATAGCCGCTACTTGTGGAGAAGGTGGAGTTGTGTTCAATGTTGCTCCCAGGCAGCTAACTGAAGCAGCCTGAAAACAAAGTAAATGTCACTATCTAAAGGTAGTATTTCGTTTCACAAACAAGCCAAGCACAAGAAAAATTAACCTACCACGATGTTGCTCTGGTCCAGGAAAGATGTCAGGAGCTCCTTTGCTTTCTTTTCTACTGAAGATATAACATTGGGAAGAAGATCCTGAGGCAACCGATTGAACCTGTTTTAACAAGGTAAAACCTAGTGAGGCCAAAAAGCAATGAAAATGAAAACAAAATATAATATCCATGAATTATCATAGCCAGTTAATGCAACTGTAAAATAATACATGTAATACAGAAGACAAGGGAGTGTGATCAACAACCTCACTAAAAGTTATGAAAAAAAGTAATCTAATATTAGATGTTGCAACAATGCAAGAGAACACATATGCCATTACTTCAAATCATTTGTCAATTTTAATCAAAAGCTAGCTTTGCCGTTTCCTACAGAAAATTAAAAAAACGCTCGTTTTAGTTTTAAACCGACAAACAAATTTAGAGGAGTGCCATACGGAGCGGCAGATATCAAGAGTGAGAGAGCTTTAAAAATGGTCATCAGTAGTCCGCTGTGAGATTCATTGAGAACCAAATGCAGAAGACCTGCATAAGACCAGAAGACTCAGAGACAGAAACCTTATATACTGACAATATCCATTGAGATTAAATTATATGATTTCAAAATACTAAGCTATATCCTCCAGAGGTAATTGAGAAAATGTGCCCCAAACCCCTGGACTAGTATGGTGCCAATACAGGAACTAGAACATGAAGTTTCTAAAGATACCTGCATGAAGCTGCATCAGTATTTGACCCAGCGCGCTAGAAAGTGTCGTAAATGACCCTGATTTTGCAGATTCTTTATATTCTGCTACTTGAAGGAAAACAGAAGAAGGACCCTCCAACATTGTAGCTAAAGTTGTAGCAGCAGCTATCCGTGTCTGAATAGATTTGATAGAACAACCAATGAATTAGTTACAGACCCTAAATCTACAAGTAGTAGACAAGCATAAGTCCCCTCTTAGTTCCTACACTCCAGAAAACTGCTCTGAATACAGGTTTTCTCTATTTCCAACTTTAATATAACTTTAAATAGTATATGATTATACTTGAGATCAATTCCTGTGAGAGTACCTTCAATACAGGGTCAAACAGCAAACAAGTCATCAATGTTGCCTGGTAATGCCTGAATCCTACAGTGTTAGTCAATTAAGACACGGCATAGTAATGTTTTGGAAGCAAAAGAATAAACTTTGGATTTATCAATGCTAAACTGTTAAAGTAGATAACCGAAGCTTACCGAGGTTGCAGCACATCATGAGTGGGCAAAAGCATAGTCCACTGTGCATGCAGAGATTTCGGATCAGCTCGACAAAGAGCCTTGCCACTTAAGAAAGTTGTGTCAGTAAAACTGATGTGCAAACTGAAACAAAAGGATGCATATACCATAAAAAGTGGACTATTTTAAGTTTCAGAATTGAAGTCATGATTTAATTAATAAATTAATTACTTACTGATAATTGTACAAATGTCACAGTACAATGAACACATCTAAATTGAACAAGGATATAAAAAATACTGACACAAAAACTAATCATGAAACGTAGCTTTAATAAATATTAAGATTCCTCAGCATGTAAACTAAAAAACATGAAAACTTTTATTCAGTATCCTCAGATTTTGTAAAAGCTTTACAATCTGTCTTTTGAAATTTTTATTATTTTGGATTTTAGCCTGAAGATGCCTTATGCACTCCCTTAGGACACTGTACATAATGTATTTGACAGTTCCATTGACCAAATTTGGTCAGCTGCAATCAATATTATTTCTTTATTTCCTTCTGATAGACATAAAAGTGAATTCATATCTTAGTAATGGCCTCATGGTAAAGATGACCTCAACAAAATTGTTGAACATCTGAATGGCCAGTCAGCATATTTTATTTACCATGGAAATTAGAGGATAACAATTCCATTCTGAGTTCTTGTCTCCTGAAAGGCTGATAGTTCTTTGGCTCATCAAGTTTACCATAAGAAAACCCATACAGAGCTGTACCTCCAAGCTGATTCCCATCGTCACCCCTCCCAGAAGCTAGGGGTTATCAATACCCTTGCCATGCAGACCCTAGGAATCTCAGATGATGAGCATTTAGATAAGGAGAAGCAGCACTTGATCAAGATCTTGAAGAGTAGGAGGTGTAAAGAGAGGCACATCAAGAAAGCATTCCATAAGGCCATAAAAGTACTTAGAATTCATAAGGTAGGTATCGAAGTTGAAGTAGAAAATAAAGTAATGCTCCCTTATGTCCAAGGTACATTGAAGAAGATAGCTAGAATACTAAGAAGAGAGCAGGTTAAAATGATTTTTCAACCTCCTAACACTATCTGAAGTCTCCTCAAATCAATTAAATGTTAAATTTTGTGAAGGTAGCAGCATAACCAAGATCACTAAAAGAATGACCAAGAACAGAAACAAAAATGAATCTGGTGCTCATTTAACCACGGGACACACAAACCTGTATTCCGACTGAGACAGAATACAAACAGGCAGAGAAAGTCAGAAAGAGGATTTAGCTGGGAAGACGAAGGAGCGAGCAAACAAGATCACCGAGCTGCCAGGCAGCAGCTGCAGAGGGAGGTCGTACAAGACCGTACGGATTCGGTACAGCAGTCGTACACTTACGCACATGTAACAGGTCATACAGTCACGCAAGAGGGTGCTAGGGTTTAGCTGGGATTTGCCCAATGGTTCTGCTGGGGTGCTGCATTTGCCAAGTTTGGGTGAATTTGCAGTGATTGTAAACATTCCATATTTTCTCATAATAAAATCTATATCTGACTGCTGCAACAATTTTCCCATCTTGGGTTTTTCCGGGGGTTTCCATACCCAAAATAATATGTCAATATTGTGATGTGATGTTGTGATTTATTTCTCAGTTTTATATTCCACTGCATACTGTAAAGAAGTTCATGTGTGGTTGTTTCAGTTAAATTTAAATATATTGTATTAGCCCTAGTTGTGCTTTAAAAAAAAATTGCATGGTATCAGAGCTCTGGTGAGCTAAAGTTGAGAGATTTGCAGCAACAGTGATAGATCAAGGGCAGATCTATAGGAAGACACAAACCTAGATTGGAGATCTAGAGTTTGACAAGTAACGCTTCACTATGGTCATGGAGTTGAGAGTTGAGAATAGACTCCAGGGGGCACATAACTTTCCTACAAGGAAAGAAAGGATCACAAGGATCCTAGACGTCAGTGATGTAGAGGAGCACATTGACTACACAAAAGTTGCACCCACAGATCCGATAGATCTGATAGCTTGGAAGAAGATTGATTCCAGAGCCATGTTGATTATCATGGATGAAGTGAAGGACCATATAGTCCCTCACCTTTCTGGTAAGAAGACCGCAGCAGAGATGTGGATGGCTTTGGAGAGTCTGTACCAAAGCAAGAACGAGAACCGGAAGATGGTGCTACAAGAGAGGATGCACAGCACCAAGATGGCCAAGGGAGAAGGAGTGGTGCCTTATCTCACGAGGCTCACACAGATTAGGGATGAGCTTGGAGTTGTTGGCTCTAAGACAATGGATGAGGAGCTAGTTCAGACAGCCCACAAGTTTAGATAGCCCACAGTGGCTTCTCTAAGCCATGGGACACCTTTGTCAAAGGTGTTGTGGCTAGGGAGAAGCTCCCTAATTGGCAAAGACTATGGGATGACTTTGTGCAAAAGGAGACCCACATGGGTCAAGGATCAGGCTCATCCAGCAGTGTCCCACAGATTGTGGATGAGGAGCCTCTATCCCTTATAGGAAAGAGCAAGGGTAAGGCCAAGAGGAAGAAGGATGGTAAGAAGAACCTTGACATGTCAAAGGTCAAGTGTTTTATCTGCCATAAGCAAGGACACTTTGCCTCCCAGTGCCCAAACGGGAAGAAGAAGGGTAACACTCAAATGGATGGATCTGCAGAGGTGGATGAGTTCAGCAGGAACTTCGATGAGGAGTTCTGCTTGATAGCTTGCATGGCAAGCACCACAGGGAGCAGCATATGGTACATCGACAATGGAGCATCTAGTCACATGACTGGACAGAAAAGATTCTTCAGAGACTTGCAGGAGGGTGGAACAGGGATCCACGTTGAGCTAGGTGATGATGCGCGATATCAGGCGTCGGGAGTTGGCATTGTTTCATTTGAGAGGGAGTCTGGCAAACCCCTTAGTTTTGTTGATGTGTTATATGTTCTAGGATTGACCAAGAACCTCATATCAATCTCCACTCTGGAGGACAAGGGATATCAGGTGAAGTTTTGAGACCATAGAGTATATAGCAGGCGCAAACGATCAGATAGGAGCTTGGATCGGGTGACTGGCTAAAGGAGCGGGAAAGTGTATAGACTACACTTTGAGCCTGCAAAGGCTCTAATTAGTAGCAGCGGCAGCAGTCAGCGTGAGCTGTGGCATAGGAGGATGGCACACTTACACCATGGAGCACTGAGGCACTTTAGACATGTTGTCATTGGAGTTCCTCAAGTATAGGAGGAGAAGCATAACCACTGCAAGGGTTGTGCTTTGGGGAAGAACATCAAGAAGCCCTTCCCACAGAGTGAGCACAAGTCTAACGAGCCCTTGGACTTGGTGCATTCGAATGTATGCAGACCTATGATTGTCCATTCTTTCAGTGGTTACAGTTACTGTGTAACCTTCATTGATGACTATTCCAGGAAAACCTGGATCGATTTCCTGAAGGCCAAGTTAGAGATCTTTGAGAGGTTCTAAGAGTTCAAGACTCTCGTGGAGGACCAAACATGAAAGAAGATTCGGGTGTTGAGGACAGATAACGAGGGTGAGTACACCTCCAGTGAGTTCATGGAGTATTGTTCGGCAGAGGGGATCAAGAAGGAGCACACTGTGCCCCATACCACCTGTTGCCGCTCGTGACCGGTGTGCGTGTGTCAAAGCCCAAAATTAGGCACACCGGCGCAATGGAAACTGCGAAAAGAGAAGCCACTGTCACCACACTCCTCTCTTCCTCGCTTCAGGTTGACTCTTCTCCAACTCAAGGGGGGCGTCCCTAAAGTTAAGATCACTAAGGCAGGAAACAATGGCAGACAAGGTGATTAGAAGAGGCCACCTTAGAGAAATGTTTGTAGCATAAGATAAATTGAATGGTTGATGGAAGGAGGGAAAGATCAAACCTCGCTATGGACCAGTGCCGATATACCTAAAGAGAGAAATGGAGTCAACAGAGAACCAACGAAGGCCTTGTGCTAATGGCGCAACTACTAGATCTTCTTCCTCCTAATTGCGGAAGATGCGCTATGCAAACAAAGGAGATGCTACACAATCAAACTGGATAAGTGTAAACATCACTACCCGTGTATGCACTCTCACAAAGGGAAAATGATAACAACTGCTAGGATTTCCACCTTCCAATAGGATGGTAGCATCTGTTTATGGTCCCCGATGCATACATAGAAAGGAAAATCCTCTAGCAACAAATGCTCAAGCACACAAGTTTACGCCACACAACATAGAGAGCACTCAATTGAACAACAATAAAACCCAAAACGATATCTTTCTATTTATCCCTGGGGAAAAATCCTCTCAGTTTTTCCCATCTTTACAAAGAAAAAGACTTGCTTCTTTTATAGGCCCAAAAGGCCTTTCTCACTTTTATTTTCAAAAAGTAAAAATAAAGTAAAGGCAAAAATAATTAAATCATCAAAAATGGATTGAGATCCACTTTGACTAAAGCAACTCCATCGTTGATTTCTAGGGTTCGAAAACTTTATGGAACTAATAGATGCCCGAAAAGAGAGTCCAATGGAACTCCAAAATGAAAAACCACCAATAAGACCAGTTCATACGTGGAGCAAACAAAGGGAAAAAAAGTGTTGGCTTATAACTCCTCGTGGCATACTGAAATAACATGAAGCCTCATCCTTGACTCGATTGTCAATGTTGCTCGGCTGCCAATCCCTGGAATTCCTTGACTTGGCTTCCAAAAACTCTACAGGTGAGATTTCCCCTACCCCAAAAATTCCCATCAAAAAACCAGTTAGCCAGAGAATGATAAGCGAACCAAGCAGCTAACCCATGAACTATTCCAGAAGATCCCCAAGCGGCTGCTAATGTGTGGTAATTTAATTCGTAATTGGATGGGTGAAATGGACTGCCATATGTGAGCTCGACTTGATTCATTAGCTGGCAATCGCTGATGTAGATGCCGCCAATAAAAAATCGGGGGATGGAGATGATGTCAGACAGTTTTGACATATTTCAAGGGTCCACGTATTCAGAAAACGCCAATCAGTTTCCTACGAAGACGTGGGGCCCAAGCTGTTGATTTGGTTGTTTAGAAAAGAAAAGAAAAATCTTGCAACCTACCACCTCGCCGAGCCTTTCAATTTAAACATGGATTGATGTAGGCATGGGTGATGTTCAATATTGACATTCACGATGATGAGAACGTGCAGATGGAGATTATCTCAGCATCGAATAAGTCAATTGCTTTTAGCATGTAAATCGGCTGCCATGGTTGACATCTTCAACGACCATCTTTATGAAAGGGAAATCCATGTACTCGACAGCCAAAAAGTCGTGGATGAAAACACGAAGACCCGAGTTGATCTCCACATTTCGACTGCCAACGATTTTATGATGATCTGCGATTTCTACTGGTGTGGACCGGTACTTTATTGGCTTTATAACTTCTGCCTTAGCTGCGATGAGCTCTGCTACTGTCCAGCCTTCAATCTGGAAAAGCATAAACTGGATCTTGTTCTTTCCCACGAGCATAAAAATATTGATCTCCAATCACCAACAAAAAAAAAAACAAATGCCCGAGACTATCAGATTTAATCGAGCCAAACAACGGATCAAACATCGCGAATCAAAGTCCAAATGGTAATTCCAATGTCAATGACTTCAGCCGCAAAACAAAAAGAAAAATGTGAATTTCTCCTTGTGAAGACAAACAATTTCTGGTGTTGAGTTTTAATCGTGGAGTGATGTATAGTATTGACACTCAACAATGTAGAAACAATTATCTAAATAAGTCCGCTGCCAGGGAACAGACGAACACGATCTCTGATCAAATTTATCCTCTGTCAATGCCGTTGAACGAGTAGTTACAAGCTTTATTCACCTCCTATGGAATCCTTAAACCGAAAATCGATTTCCCCTTTTTGCCTCTACAAGTGTTCTATTTACTATTGGGAACAAGTTTTATCATCACACTGAGACTGAAAGCTGAGGCTACCTCGAATCTTCTTTTGCGATCAATGCTCTGTAAAAATTTCAATAAAATTCTACTCATGCTTTCTAGCTGTGCCTAGGTAATGATTTCCTTTTATTCGAAGTCTGTGATCTTCGTTGACAGTTGAAATTTTAAACATTTTATGACCCCCCTACTGCTGAAAGCCTGTCTTATCCCTAGGTACTTTCGACTCTTCCTCATCGTCGCTTTGGTTTAAAGAATATTTTAACCACTCCAAATGTGAATGCATTTGGAGGGGTAACACCCCCCAGCGGAATGGAGTTGCAATGTAGAAGAACAGGACTATGGTAGGAGCATCCAAGGCCATGCTATTTGATCAAGGATTGCCACTATTCCTTTGGGTCGAGGCATACAGGACTGCAATATACAATCAAAAAAGGTGTCCCCACATAGCTTTGGGGAGGAAGACACTCCAAGAGGTCTTCACATGCACTAGGCCAGATGTGAGTCACATTCGCATATTCGGAAGTTTGTGCTATTGTCATGTTCATGATGACATTAGGAAGAAGCTGGACCCTTCTGGAGAGAAGGGGTTACTTATTGCTTACAGCGAGACTTCGAAGGCATATAGAGTTTACATTCATGCTCGCAAGAGGATCATTGTGAGCAGGGATGTCCAATTCGATGAGGACAGGGCCTTGCGGAGATCTATGGACTTACCAGCGAGGCAGCAGTCAGCACAGGATTTGGGGGTCAAGTTGGAGGAGCTAGATGTACAGGTATAGGTACAAACCTAGGGCACAAGTTTTGGTAGTCAGAGGGAGTCAAGTGGACAGTATTCCTCAGTCATTGACTTGGAGGATGAGCTGCAGCAGGAGACTGATATCCAGCAACCACAGCAAGTTGACACTAGGCCAAGGCTTAAGTGGTTTAGGTCCCAGTTCAGGATTCCAAGCAAGTGGATCCTCCACAGAGCTCCATGAGACAGAGCAAACCATCAGTGAGACTCAGTTATATGGCACTGATGACAAAGTTAATTAACTTTGAACCTTCCAGGTTTCAGGAGGCTGCACAATATGATGTGTGGCAAGAGGCTATGGTTGAGGAGTATGACTCCATCATGAAAAACTAGGTATGGGAAGTTGTGCCAAGACCTGAAGGGAAAAAGGTGGTGGGATCTAGATGGATCTACAAGGTGAAGCATGCAGCAAACGGAAGCGTGGAGAAGTACAAGGCACACTTAGTGGCAAAGGGGTTTTCACAAAAGGAGCGTATTGATTATGAGGAGACCTTCGCCCCTGTTGCCAAGTATTCTTCCATTCGGACCATTATCTCACTAGAAGCTGAGATGGGTTGGCGAGTCCATCAGATGGACGTTGCCTTCCTCAACAGAGTGATAGAGGAGGAGGTATATATTGAGCAGCCAGAGGGGTTTGATGTGGAGAACTAGGAGACGCATGTATGCAGACTGCAAAGAGCTCTTTATTGGCTCAAGTAGGCACCTCGAGGATAGGCAGCTATCTACAGAAGATGGGATTTCAGCGGAGTGAGGCTGACCACAACCTGTACTTCTTGACAGGTGAGGTTCCTCTCATACTAGTCCTATATGTGGATGATCTCTTTCTTACAGGAGATGAGAAGCTGATTGGAGACTGCAAGTCCAACCTTGCAATGGAGTTTGAAATGAAAGACCTTGGGTTGATGTATTACTTAAGGGCTTGGAGGTTTGGCGAAGAGATGGATGCTTCTTCAATCTTGAAGAGATTCATGATTGAGGACTGCAAGCCTATGGCCATACCTCTAGTTTCCAACTGGAGGAAGATTGATGCATCAGGGTCAGACAGATTTGATCCTACCTTGTATTGTCATCTTATCGGATCGCTTATGTATCTAGTCATCACTCGACCAAACATCAGCTTTGCATTCAACTCTTTGAGTCAGTTCATGGTGGACCCTTGGAGAGTGCATTGGACGGCTGCGAAGTACATACTTCGCTACATCAGAGGTACAGTGGAGTATGGATTGGTTTATGAGCGCAGGGGGAGTGTACAGTTAGCAAGATTCACGGATGCTGACTGGGCAAGATGTATAGAGGACAGGAAGAGTACTTCAAGTTGTTGTTTCAACATTGGATCAAGGGTTGTGTCTTGGTTCAGCAAGAAGCAAAAGTCAATTGCATTGAGCTCGACAGAGGCTAAGTACATGGTAGGCATCATGGCTGCTCGTGAGGGTGTGTCGCTGAGGAAGTTACTTTCAGGGTTGTTCGAGTGTGAGCTAGAGGCTACAGTGGTTCACTGTGACAATCAGAGTGGCATCAGGCTATCTGAAAATCCAGTGTTCCATGACCGGAGCAAACACATAGACATCAAGTACCACTTCTTGAGGGATTGTGTTCAGAGAGGAACCATTCGATTGGAGTACATACAGACAGATGAGCAGGTGGCAGACATTTTCACCAAGGCACTTTGCAGACACAGTTTTGTGAAGTTCAAGGATAATATAGGGTCTACCGAATCCCTTCCTCGTTGAGAGGGAGTGTTAAACTAGCAGCAACAAGGAAGGTCTTCCTGCATGCATGTGTCCTTGCATGCAAAAGACTTAAATCAGGACACCAGTTGTATTTAATTTACTTTTCCTAAGTTTACTTTGGAAAATAAATTAAAATACTTTTTATACAGTGAAAGTGAAATTAGGGTTTTCGCTTTTCATAAAGTTATAAAAAAAGGTCAATTGGTGATTTAGGACACACACACTTGTATTCCGACAAAGACAGGATACAGACAGGGAGAGAAAGTCAGACAGAGTATTTAGCTAGGAAGACGAAGGAGCGAGCAAACAGGATTACCAAGCTGCCAGGCAGGACAGAACCTGCACGGATCGACAGGCAGCAGCTGCAGAGGGAGGTCGTACAAGACCGTACGGATTCTGTACAGTTGTCTTACAAACCGTATGGATTCCGTACAGTTGCCGTATAGGTCGTACGGATTCCATACAGTTGTCGTACAGGCCGTACGGATTCCGTACAGCCGTACGGATCCGCACATGTGGGAGGTCGTACAGCTGGGCCATACACTCACGCAGGAGGGTGTTGGGGTTTAGCTGGGATTTTCCCAATGGTTCTGTTGGGGTGCTACATTCGCCAAGTTTGGGTGATGTTGCAGTGATTGTAAACATTCAATATTTTCTCGTAATAAAATCCATATCTAACTGTTGCACCGGTTTTCCCATCTTGGGTTTTTCCAAGGGTTTCCATACCCAAAATAATAGTGTCAATATTGTGATGTGATGTTGTGATTTATTTCTCAATTTATATTCCACTGCATATTGTAAAAGATATTCATGTGTGGTTATCAGTAGAGATTTTGAATGCACTGTTTAGCCCTAGTTTGAATATTAAAGGAAAGTTTACACTTATCAGTAAATTGAGCCAGATAAACTGATCATCATAACAACGGAAGAAATGGTGAGTGATGAGAAAAAGCGCAAGAATAAACAAATAAAGGACAAGGCACTATTTGAGTGTTAGCGTGGGATCAATCTGACTACAGCGACTGATCAGCTCAAGTGTGGGAAACATGGGAAGCAGAAGTGCACCTATTATCAGATGCAAACCAGAAGTGCTAATGACTTAATTCCAAATTGTTTCATTCTGAGAGGGGCAATGTCGGTAAGGAACGAGTCAAGGTTTGAACAAATGACAACGCTTCAAAGATGAAGCGTCTTAAAAGTGCCAATGTTATGTATAGAAAATAACATTGTTAATAATATATATATATAGGAGATTAATGTAATTATTAAAAAGTTCATTCCTAAAGCCATAACTTCACATCAATGGTCACCATAAGGCCTATAAATGCAAGGGCATTCTTCATTGTAAATCATCATTCATTATTTTATACATTTAATATTTGTATTTGTTGGTAATAGGTATATCCAATCGAAAATTTTAAATCATTTTTAGCTTCCACTACAAAGAGCAATCACAACTTCTCACTGATGAAGATGACGTCATGGTAGAGAATGTATTGAAAAATCTTAGTAATGGAAACTCAGTGAGCTTGGCAACAGATTCGTTCTATGGATTGGACCTCAACCCACACAAAAAGGCTAAACACAAGACAACTATATTTGGCCTAGTCCAGAGAAGTAAGACATTAAACTTGAGTCCTCTTCCCGTAAGACATTATGCAGATTCTGAATGTCAAAAATTATTCTTTATAGATTTTACATCTGACAAGAGCTCATGATAAAGAGAGGAAACAGAAAATTAAGCTGCTGAAACATCAGTAGGTCTGATGAAGATGTCTCCTTTGTAACAAATCCATGGTACAAATTCACAATGGGCCAAAAAAGGATTCATTCATAATGTTTACTCACTAATGTACAACTGTTTCAAAACTTTTCAAGGATACTTTTTATCATCTCTGCTGTCTGATGGAGGTTAGGGCCATTTTTTACAGTTGCCTGTACTTTTTATATTGTGTTATTTTGTCTATAATTCTTAAGTCAATTTTCCTCAAATTCCAAGTGTCTCGCATAACTTAAGGAACAAAATCTTCAAATTACCCTCTCCGTAGTTTATGTTTCATATCATTTAGATATTGATATCTGGATGCCATCATTAATATGATAGTTCAGTTGTTCAGTAGATTTTCAAGATATAGATGAATACACTACCTGTATGCACAAAATGGCAGCTGTTCTGGCCTTGGAGCTTTTAAAACGGTCTCCATCCCTTAAAGAGCCATCAGTGTCACTAAGCTCAGAATCAGAAGAGAAAGCCCAAGTTCCAGAAGCCTCAGGCTGCACAGACCCACTCATCTGTCCGTTTGTTGCTGTTTGGAGTGCCGCTGACTTAGTCCTATTGCGCAAATGCGGTGGACGATAACGACCAGAATCACTCTTCCTTGAAGTCACCCCTTCTCTACCAGTACCCAAATCTGAATTCTGATCACAACTGCCTTTAACTAGATTGCAAACAGGAAATATACAAAGACTGCTCATCAACCCATAAGTAAAAAACATCCCCAATGCTGCCACAAAACCTGGCACCTGTAGCACAGTATAAGCTTTAATATTTAAGAATATATCCAAATCAGGAAGAAAATCCGAAAAAGAGAAAAACTGACTATCAGATCGATCTAATCTAGATGCTGGAAAGACTATTGTCCCTGGAACATTGTGAAGTGCCTTACATGCTCTGCAACAGGACCTTTTGGGTCTGACAACACCAACTGCAGACAACGAAGAACAGCAGCATAGTACCTGTGGACCCATGTAAACACTCTTAAAAACATCTCTACTCTTGGACAAGTTAAGTTCATCTGAACTCCTCAAAAATAAAAATCATATGTAAGTTTACCTGGACAGAGCATTATCTTCTTCCAGGTGGGACTTAGATGCCAGGAAATCCATCACTTTCCTCAGGGCCTAAGTCAAATTAATATATTAGTTCTTGAGGCAATTATACATGCAAGGTAATGTTTGACAGCTGGTCACAACTATTCCATACCTCAATTGTTGATTTCCATGTTTCTCTTGACACTACAGACCCAGCCCGAGCAAAAAGGTTGCCTAGGGCAACAAAAACCAATGTCTGAAGCTCAATTTCATTTTCTACATCCTGACTCCTAAAATAGTTTTTTGCAGGCTGTACTTTTTTAATGTCTGCCCATGAAGTGGATAACGCTTCAAGATCCGAGCACGATAGTAGGCGTAGAAGAAAATCCAAGGTAAATGTAACCTCTACTGGAGACATGTTCCCTCCATTTTCATGTATAACATGCCTGTCAAAATAAATTATCATTAGACTACCAGTCAAGTACAAGAAAAACTAATAAAAAGCTAAACATCAAATACACTGTCATTTATAAGACGAGGTTAGACTGACAACAGAAAATTAACACAAAAAGATATTGAAAAGAAGATCTCACGTAAGGACTTGCAATGCCTCCACGGCCATTTTATTTCTGCTTCCATTACTAATAAGATCTTTCGGAAGGGTTGAATTACTCCAAGCTGCTTCATGGCAAGACTCTATAATCCCTCGAAGAAAGTTGATCATAGTAACAAGAGATGATGATTTCAACTCAAGCTGTGAACGGCAGCTCAATTCAAGGATCTACAGAAAACAAGGGCAACAGCTAGATGGTAAAATAGCTGAATTAACTAAATATACTTTGTGATGTTGTAAATCTATTTTGCAATTGCATCTTAATGAGGCTAGGAATACAAAAATTGTCTTGCTTGAAATTGTCAGAATCTAAAAAGCAGGCTTCAAAGCATTAAAACTACTAGAAGGCATAGCTCTGTCAACATCTTTGGCTGTGTCAGAAACACTTTGACCCCTCAAAATGCAAACTAGGTTTACTATTTTCCTGTTTGTGATAGGGTATAACATGAAAACATAGAATGTATCGAGTGAAATAAATATAAGTCACTTAGTATGTTTGTGACACAGAAGCAAAGCAGAGAGCAACAAAGAGCCTGTGGGACCAGACCCAAAATGTTTCAAGGAAATGCTACCTAGAGCTGCGATCTCCTTGTTACTACCTGAGTTGCACTCAGTTGGAATTTCCAGTGAGCCGTCAAAGATGAACAAACACTTGTTCAAATTTAGAGTTCAGAAGTCCATTCAGGCTTTCCAAGGCCCTTCTTCACTTTTTTTTACCACATGTTCATACCCTGCAGGGAGATTGTAAAAAATGTACTAGCACGGGATTATTGTACAGAACTTGGCATCCTAGGACTTGGTTATCAAGCCAATTATTCCAAGGTGTTTTTTCCATTGTTAATTATGCAATGTTGAACAAGCGCTGTATAATTTTTGAGTTTTCCACCTGCTCGTCTAAAGTCGGAATGATCATCTTGGTGGTTAAACCTTGGGAGGTTATTAAAGTTCACGTGTCAATGTATACAAACGTGCTAGACATTGTTTTTGAGTCATGTGCATTGTGGACATGTGCTAGATCACTCTAGGTTTTTTTTTAATTTCCGAGAAAATAAAATTTTCCGCAAAATTAGGCCATTTTTTAATAGTTTAATTATAAAAATTTGGAAAAGGCATAAGTACTTGACCCGGAGGCAGAATTTGGTGAGCAGATGCTCGTTTTAACACTTAAGGCGTCCCTGTTAGCCCAAGACCCACTTTTCATATGTTTCGGGTGATTAAAATGTCACTTAGAGCCATTTTTCGCTAATGGGGCATCAAAATGACAGTTTAATGTTAATGATGCAACAAATTGATAGGAAGACAAATTGAAAAAGTCAAATGCACATGTTTAAATGAGGTGTCTATTTTGTCTCATATGGTAGGCGACCTCAACTAAAGACAAAGGTCATCTAAGTGGGAGCCATTTCGACTTTATTAAGTTTTGATTGAAAGGTGGGGAATATATCCCATGTGAGGTGTGCGCCCCAGCGTCTCATGCGATTGATTGATGTGCCAAGGAAAACTTCACGTGATTGAAATTAAATTTGAAGGCGATCTATTTGGGAGACATTACAATTTGTTAATTGAAGATTGAAAATTGGTGACTCCATCTCATGTGTTAATGCACCCACCATCTCGTGAAGGTAAGTGAAATGTGACATATGGGCGAATCACAAGTTTAAGGCAAGTTCATTCCATGATCAAAGAGTGTGATTGGGATTCACTTTGGAAGGTAGTGAGTTACTTTGAGTTAAGTAGTGACGTCTACTTTAAAGCTCACGCTTCATGCCATGTGGCATCCACTCGTATGGAGTGTTGGCAGGTAGATGAGGGAGCATCTCCCTTGGGGGATGTGGCACCCTCTCCTTTGGATCCTCTCAATCATATCCCACAAATCACTCAAAGACTCGACCTCTACTCCAAGTGATAGATGCACCCCCGCAAGCTTCGATTTTTATTTAAACAAGGCATTTTACAATTGTAAAGATGGGAAGGTGGAACCTCTGCCAAATTGCACTGTAACCATTGTGAAGTATTCTTCATTGAATGAATAAAGGCTTTGGAGGCAAATCAATGTGTGGATCTTTCGTACGTGGACGATAATGTCTTTATGATCTAATGAGGTATAATTGTATTGTCTACATGCTTGCACTATAAAATCTTGGTTATTTATCTGTAATTTGAAGGAGAAGTATTTCTTAGTAAGGTAGAGTAGTGTGATTATTTCATCTATTACTTTTCGTTGCATTAGAGACATTAGACGGACATGTTTATTTGATGAGAAATGCATGTTTTCTGAAGTTTCTATTGTAGCTTACACCAGGTGCTTTTAATCCTTTGTTGTGCAAGTTTTGTGAGATCACAGGATATCTAGTTTGGAGAGCATGATGAGCATGTCGGCATCCTCACATCTACAAACATATTTCTAAGGACTAGTCCCTCCAATCCCCACTTTGAGGACCCCATTGCCCAATTTCAACGGTTGTTTGTATTCCCCCTTCTCATCTTCTAAAGTTTGAGTCTCTTGGTTACTGGTTCGATTTTTATTTCAGATCTATAATCTCATACAAGAATATAAGTAGATCTGAGTAGCTTGCTAGATCAAAGTAGTTTACAATTTGTTGTCCGTCGATTGCACACCAGCAGCAGAAATCTTCCGAAAGTTGTCTCCTCACTTAAGAAAGTGGGAGAGGTGTGACCTTGGGGGCAAGCACAGAGCCAGGTATTGTCACCTACTCCTAGCTCCTCCGTTTAGGCTAACTCCTAATGAAGCCAAGGGGGGGTAGTCAGTCCCTAACAAAGAGTTGTCTATGGCTGAATGTGGTTAAAGTGTTTTAATTGGTTACGGATGCGGATGGGTGTTGTTTAGGAGTTACTGTAATTAAATGTGTTTGTTTATTATGAATTCGACACATAAGACAAAGCAATCCACGTTGCTATCACAAGGATTAAGAGATAAACAATAATTCAAAACTTTACGAAATAAGGACGCATTCACAGATAAGAATTTAAATACGCCAAAGACAAGTGATCCAGATATAACAATTATGCATAGATTAAAAGATCGGTGCCTTTATGGAGTCAACGCTCTGCAATGCCTTAAGAAATAAACCAGTCCTGAAATAAAGCTAGTGAATGTAACGTTGTGCAAGTGCTCTAGGTATATTTTAAGGATTTTAAGTGATCTTGCTTATGGTGTCAGCAAAGGATTATTCAAGAGCCGGGAGAATGTTCCAAGTTTAATCTGTTGAAGACATGACGGCCCGCCCAGTATCCCAGGCTGGTATCGTGAAGATTAACCAGCTAGCTGAGAAGATTAGACAGCGGGGAGTTCCGACGCCTCTACTAAGAAGAAAGTTTGGAAATTCTCTACAACGTCGATGCGTCGGTTATGGGTTTGAGTTTTATTATGTTTCTCTTGCGCGAACTTAGCAAGTCCGTTCACCGTTCTGAGTACGAGCCCAACCCGAAAGTCGACAAAGCATACTAGGTGAAGGATGATCAACAAAGTTAATTAATTATGGGGAAGTGAGTTGCAAATGTTATTAAGTTGATTAATTTAGACTCTTCGACAGAGAGCGCGCTTGACCTTGTCTTATGACAAAGGTTCAAGAGACTTAGCTAGTCTAAAGGCCTAATGCAAGGATATGCAAGTCTAACTATGCTCTCCGATAGAGAGTGCTCTTGACTTGGGTTATGACAAGTTCAAGAGACTTAATTAATTAATTGATTAAACCTTAAGAAAAAGAAAGCTAAACTACCCAAGAGTCTCTTTCAGGCTTTTTAGGCCCTAATCGGGAAAGCATGGGGGTAAGTAACAAATCAAAAGAAAACAAAAAACAACTCTACGATAGAGAGCACTCTTGATCCACCTTATGAGATTCAAGAGATTTTGGTATTTTTTAGGGTTTTGCAATATTATATCAAAAAAGTGAACAAAATTAAAACTAGCTAAGAAAATAAACAAAAAAACCCTTTTTTACTTTTTCTATTTTATGAATGATAAACTAATCAAAAATGAACTATCCAACATTAATGAAAAAACAGAACTTCAACAATTGAAACTATTCTATCCTACTTTTAACAAATTGTGAAACAAGGCATGAAAATGAGGAGATGATACAAGCTTCCCCCAAATGGGGGAACAGGGGTGTGGAAGCGGTAATCCCACTTGCTATTTATTAATTTGTTTACAATGCTTTCCTTTGCTGCCTTTTTTTTATTCTTTTCTTATTCCTAGAAGGCCTTTGGAGTAATCTGCAGAAGGGGAAAAGAAGAAGAGGCAGTTTATGGTTTTTTTGGGCTTGATTCTTCAGAATTTCACTAGCATTTTCGTTGTACCTGTCACAGAAGTAAAAAATCAGCAAGCATATATTGTTAAAAGATGGTAGGAAAGACAATGCAAAAAAAAAAAAAAAAAAATTTTGGAAAAAATGTTTATACTTAAAAAAAATTATGAACATTCACATGCAAAGCATAAATTTTTCCCTAGATCTAATGAAAGAAACTAGATTTAGCAAAAGCCCTAAAAACAGATCTTAATAATGAGTATTGAAACTTGGATCTATTTCATGAGCAAATGCAAAAAATTTAAAAAGGGAAAGGTAGAGGTAGAAGTTTAAAGATGGAGCTTTGGAGTAAGATCTCCTTATGTTTTTCCTCTTGGACAAAGCCCAACTTTGTAGATCCTAAAAGACAATAGTGTTAGAAAAGTTCTTATGATGATGGAGATGAGATTGATGAAACTGAGCTTGCACCCTTCTCCAAACGGTAAGATCTGCTAAGACAATCAAACTCGAAACCCAATGAGATCAAACAAAATAACTAGTATGCTATGTGTTATCACCCGCCTTGTAGTTGCCTGAGTGAGGTGGATCTAGGATGGATGGTAGAGGGGCAAGCAACTAAGGGGTGGAACCACGACTGCCTAGACTCCCAAATGGATGGTTGTCACGCCAATCAAGGCATCCTTCACTTTATGTTATCCTAGTCCAAGACAACAACGGGGGAGACCCGGATCTGCTCCCGATAAGAGAGATCAAACCTAGACACCAGAACAGATCAAATGGGGCTTTAAGGTACGTAAGGTGCAAGGTGAATGGAAACCCTAGCTCTAGGGTTTAGGTACTAGCAACTGATGGGAATGACCACTGTCTTGGGAAACGTAACTGTGACAGGGTAAGCAAGGACAAAGTTGGGACTGTCTAGTACCAAGGATACAGACTCAGTGAATGATAGGTGACTTGAGTTATCAATGAGTGTTGGCAAAGGGAATGGAAGTGAGGTCAAGTCAAGGCTAGCGCTAGCTAGGAGATCAGTGCCTTGGGTGCATTGAGTAATGGAGTCAGCATCAACCCAACGTTTCAGTGAACCCATCTGGGATACCCCCTGATCTATGTACCCAGAAAATAGTTGGTCCGAAAAGTGAGGGTACAGGAAAACCAGCTCAATGGAAGGCTAGCGCTAGGGCTTGGAGAGACAAATCTGCAGTTCTAGGGTCACCTGGAGGCTAACAACTCAGCATTGAAGGAGAAATGAAGTCAGGGTGACCTGATCTACAAGCCCAAATCAGAAAATCAGCAGAAAAATCAGATCTAGAAAAGTCAAAACCTGATGAGGGGGGCTAGGAGGTTGAAAACCAATTTTCAGATCTAGGGCAAACCGGAAAGAACTAGCTCAGTGTTGGGGGTGTTCTGGAGTGCTTGGACCCTGATCTATCAGCCTATCTTGTCAGATTTCAGAAAAAAGTCACTTCCGGAAAAGTCCAGTTTTCAGTGAGGGCGCTAGGCCTGTTTCAGTCAATTTTTCAGATCTAGGTCAAAATGCCAAGAATTTAGACAGCGTTGGGGTTCATTTGGACTGTGTGGGACCCGATCTATCCGTCTGTGAAGTCAGAATTCAGAAAAAATCAAAACCCTAGCAAGTCAAGTTTTCAATGGGGGGTTATGCAGTTTTCTGGCAACAAATCAGATATAGGTCAAACCAGCAGGAGTTTGACCAACGTTGCAGTTGATTTGGTGAAGGGGAGGCCCGATCTATGAAACCCAGAAGTGGTTTGGCAAAAAATCGGACGATTCCCAAGGGTTTTTAGTATTTTAGGAGTTTTTCAGAAAAAGTTGAAGTAAAGCAAGGTACAATGGAGTAAGATCTGAAAAGAAGAGACTTACCTGTTGGATCTTACCTGGAAAAGCGTGTAAAAGTCTTTAACAGTGATGATCTTTGCTATCCCGATCAATTCTGAAAGATCCCCATGATTTCTATGGCATATGCAAGCTCCAAGCCACCAATGCGCCCCCTACCCTACATGAGCAAACGTCAACCATATCAAATTTGTCAATACAAGGTAAAGAAACTAATTGTTACAAGAAAGTAAAACGAAGTAATCATAGATCACAATGAAACTAATGAAAACCCCCTGATCCAATACGAAGAAAACCGAGTGAGTTGAGGTCCCCCTACAAAAACGCTCCAGCCAAAACGCCTTTCTGTAGACAAAACAATGATAGCAAAAAAATATAGATCTCACAAGAATTTCCACAATGCTAGGAAGCTGAAGATTTTCCAATCACCATTTGAGAACATCAAATGCAAAGCAAATCCAGAAAATTTCCACAAAAAAGTCTTTCTATTATTCAGATCCAAAAGCCAAAAACCCATTACAAATGAGAAGCTCTCTCCTTTAAATAGAAATGAGAGAACCTCAATCATAACCGAATCCTAACTACATTCAAAACGAGTGACTAAGATTAAAAGATGAAATGTTCTAATCAATGGTTGAGATGAGCTCAACATACAATACATGGATCAATATAACCATAATTTACCAAAGTGGATTAAAACACCCATAAAGAGGGTAACCCACTCAACAAGAAATAAATGAAAACACATGGTGGGTCCAAGGAGTGTTTGACTAACTCCCTTTGGGTGTCCCCATGGCACAATAAATAATATAACAATTTAATTATTTGACTTTTGTGCCTCCTTCAGGAAATCGTGAACCTCCAAAAAGCTCCAGAAAATAATATAAAAATGCCCAAAGATAGGTGTGGGCCCAATCAGGAGTTGCAACTGCTGGAAAAGGTGTGGAGGACATCACTCTCATCATCATGACTCATCCCGTGTCATTTCTTTGCCTCAGTAGCCCAAATCGATTTCTTCAATAGCCATTTAACATTTTTTAATATGCCTCAGGAAACGTGATCCTGCCAAAACAGCCTCCTAGGGTGACTACATTATCAAACTGAGCCCACCAGGCTTTCTGGGATGGGGTTACTATGGTACAAACAAGTGGCTGCACCCCCCTATGCCCATACAACGCCCTAGGAGATCCAACTGAAACATCTCCTTGCTCAAAAATATCAATCTGTGAAGAAAAACTGCATCAAAAAGGCAGAATGAGCCTGATCACATCTGCAAGTGCCCGAAACTGGAAATAAACTGTCTCATTAGACTCGGAGAGTCCAAATCCATCTAAGGTGTATACTCATACCCCTCATAGGTCTCTATTTGATCATCAATCATATCCAATAAACAATGTAACCATCTGTGAATAATCAGACGCCAATAATAACTCAAACTATATCCATCCGCTGCAAGTGTTAAAAGGTTAAGACATGCTCTACAACTCATTCAAGTAACAATCACAACAAGGAGCATTCATTTCACTAGCGGTAAATCAACCAATACATATACAAAGCTTTATTTATTATTACTTAGCCTTAGACTTTCAAGACTATACTCACTTCATAGCTGTAGCCAATTTGCTAGTGAAGGGTGAAAGGTGAAAATGACAAGGCTAAGGCAAAGGATGACTTCCTACTCAACATCATGACACTTTGGATAAGGAAAGGGAATAGTCACTATAACCAATGTCGGACAAACAACAACACAAGGAATGGCAGTGCCTCACAAATGGGTGAGTTGTTTAGAGAGTGCTTATTCAACTTAGGCATTATCTCTACATCAAGCTTGATCCAAGTTCATTGGGATCATCATTTATTCCATGGCCTTTTTGGCCTATATGACCCTTTTGGGACTTCACCAGTGCTTAAAAGCATAGCTAATCATAGCTTTCATCCGGGACATATTTATTTATTTTAATAAGGTCAGCAATTTTTGGATATAGCATATTTTTAACCATTGCTTTTTTAGACCTTTTCTTATACTCTTCAATGAGTACTTTAGCATTTCATTGCTCTTGCCCTTTTTACATATGTTAAGAAACACAGTTTTATACTTTTAATTTTCCATGGGCGCATATTCAATATTTCCAATACAAGCTGGTACATGAGCTTTTAGTTTTAGCCAACATCTCAACTGACTAGGGGGAGTTCTGCACAATGCCAAACATCAGGACAATCGACCAAAATGATTTAGGCATACAATCCAACTTACCAAAGGCAAGTTTTGTCACCAACTCAAAGCCGAGACACAATATAAACAGGGAGGCTTGTCCAACAAAAGTTCTAGCGGGGAAAAAGGTCCTCCATGCCATAAGTCAAGAAGTCAGTTGGGTTGAAAACTAAACTGGAAGGTAATGGATGGGTGGAAACTGTGAAAGATGAAGCCAACACTAGCAAGCCAAAACAATGGTGGGAATGACTACCTCTACTCTCCCTAAGGAGGGTAAAACCAATTAGTATAGATCAAGAACTTCCAAATCTAAATAAGGACATCAATACATAGTACAAGATACAACCAAGTCCATATAATTATGACCGTCAGATCATGATACCACAAGTTAATACATGTCACAAAAATCAGTATAAGAGCAATGATAACCATAACACAATAATAAAAGCCGAGTCATAAGCATGCAATATAATCCATCTGAAACACCATCTATCCAATGAGAAAGTACTAATATAACACTGGGCATCCATGACTGCTCTGAAATGACATAAATGGCTATATCAGTCCGAGTGTCCTAAGACTCAGTCCTGACATGGGAGAGTACAATAGTCCACAAATACAAAAATGATCCATATAAACTGCTCATCTCAGCATCTCATATGTAAGAGATCTGGCTGAAAAATGTACTGTCTTAAAAATAGAATATGGTAGCCTGGCTACTATATATGTGATAACACTATGAATATTAAACCAAGATCAATACTTCATATAACTGAATACTTGACTCATCTAGGTTAAGATAAACTTTGCAAAATAATCCAAATTGACAGCTGCAAATAGAAGATCTTATGTTCTAACAATAGACTTCTAAAGTTAGTTATTTGCTTCACCATATGAGTAACAAATTGAAAACAAGGAAAAAAATCACCTCACAAGATACACATCCACCAATGAAGAAACAATCCCATAGACCTCCAAAGTCGAAAAGCTTTATTCAATAAAATAATGATTACAATTTTGCAGATTTTCTATGCCCAAAAAGTTCATCCTGATAGAGCTGAAAGAGCCTCTATTTATACAATGAAAGAAGACCAAAACCCTAAAACCAAACTATGAGTAACACCGGAGTAATTGAATGAGCTCGGCATGATGATTTGGAGTTGAACTGAGCTGCAACTGAGTTGTAACTGAGTGTTGGAGTAATGAGGGGGGGTGAGGTGGCTCATCCTCCCTCATAATGATCACCCAACCAATAGATAACCCACACTTCAACCAAAAACGAATTTGACCAAAGAGGGCAAATTTCTCACTGATAGTTCAACTGCTACACTCCGATACTTGATCTGAAACTGACCGATATTGATTGGAAAGATCATAAATGCTCCGTGCCATGTCATTTAGCCTTTTATTTTTTTCAATTTGGTTTATTTTGGAGAGTTTTTTATTTTCTCCAAAATATTCATTTTTAATATTTTAATTAATAATTTCTCCGTAAATGACTTTTTTGAAATATTATTAATTATGAGGCCGAATGAACTTCTGAAACTTGGATCTGGCTAGCTGGCTGATCATGAATGATTTTTGTCTTAAGGTTGGAGCATTCAATCACTGAATTCGGGTTCCGAATGACTAACTTATTACAAATTGAATTTTTCCATTTAAATTATGGAAAAATTTAATTAAAAACTTAGGAAAAATTAAAAAATAAAAATTTTAATGCGTCTAGTAAAAATTTTTCTGAGGATCCTAGTGACTTAGGACATGACCATAGTCTATTCTAATAATGCCTAGTAGGTTTATATATACTCAGTTGGGCTCTAATAACCCCCCAAGGCCCAAAATTCAAAATCGGGCATTCCAGCTTTGGAGGAAAGAGGAGAAAACCTCGTCAATTATACTCGGCTATAGGCAAAGCATAATTGTCAAAGGAAAAAAATCCCTGGAATACCTTAGTTGAAATTCTACATCTTAGGAGACCGAACCACTCAAAAACACCCTACTAGAACATTTTATTACAAACCCCGCGGGGCCATGGTCAAAATTATTCAAAACAAAAACTGGCTGGACACAAAGGCGGATCATTTGATACACTGGAAACAAACATTTATCATGTTTGTCAACTAGCGGCTCCTCAAGTAATCCAACTATGGTACAAATAAGTGGATAACACAATTAAAATCTCAAAGTGTAGATCTAGTTAGAGTTGATCTAACGTTTTTACCAAGTCTTTTTCAAGTAAAATCCAAAGTTAAGTACGGGTAGTTTTATTTAAGAGTTTAAAGATTCATACTTGGCTATTTAGAGCTTGATTTACTTGTTCTGAAAGGGTAAGTAAAGATCCTAAGAAGACAAGCTTTCTACCTTGTCTTACTTAGTTAAATTTCGCATTTTTCTTTTATTTTTTAACTTGGAAAAATTTTGCAATTTTTTGTAGTTTTTTCCTAAACACTCTTAAAGTGTTTGGAACCATCTTCTAACAATTGTTGTTGACTATTTTTTGTCATTCGATGCACAGGTAGAGAGAAACGTTGCCCAAAAGTTGAAGATTCAAGCAAGCGAGAAGACTCCCTACCTTCCCCACTCTTCATCCCCTTTCTCTCCCTTCATTTTTCTGAAAGAAACTTGTAAATCCATTGATCTAAATTATAAAGATCACGAGTGTCCCAAAAAAGAGTTTTTAGGCGATCGTAATAACTATAATAAAAGAGATCAGGAGGGTTGTGGTGTGGTGTGCTTAGTTAGTTTATTTTAATTTTTCCTTTTATAGTTTAGTTTGCTTTTCATTTCGAAAGTAAAAGAATTATTAACCCCGCGCTCTCCCGAGTATCCCAAAAGTGGGAAAGAGATTCGTGGTAGGACTAATTAGACAACCGGTTTCTTTTCGTTATTTCCTTATTGTTATTTCTTTAAACTTTAAAATTAACCTGGTTGTGCTCTCCTGAGTATCCCGAAAGGGGTGAAGAAACTCTCAGTCATGAATTGTCAATTAATAAACATCACTTTTTTTAGCTTTAATAAAATTGACAAAGGATCCTTCCCTGTGTGCTCTACACCGTTGTAGCTTGTTTGATCAGCTGGTTGTATCAAAAAGGGATACGAGTGACTAGAGTAATAGAAAAATCCACATAAGGCTGTTCTTGAGAAATCGAGAGGTCGCAAAGGGTGAATACCACCGAGTCGGGGATCTACTCCAAGTGGGTTATCCCTCGCCCCGTTGGACACTTGGTAAAGCTGCTTTAGCGCTCATTTGAAGAGAGATTGCCTTATTGGTCCAAACCCAAGAATTTACCCACTCCCTTAATCACTCATTAATAAATTAAAACTGACCAACGAGACAATTGCAACACTTTCACGTCACAGCAGCACTCTCTGACTCCATTAGCACTGGTCTATTTTGCATCAATCACACATTTACTTTTATAATATCTAAGTTAATTCAAGTGTTGAATGGAATGTTTTTACATCTCGATCTAAATCATTTGCAAAAGTCTTGTTTTCAGTAATCTTTTTCATCTCCTAAAGTAAGTTTTGTTATCATAGACTAACAGCCTTAGATTATTTTCATAGGGACCACGCCCCTTGGCTTCGCTAGGACAAAGCCTAGACAGAGGAGATGAGTATCAGGTGACAGCACTTGGCTCTAGCTTGCCCCCAAGGTCACACCCAGTGGCTTGAAGATATCTACCACGTGACCCAAGGTGCGAATTAGGCGGCAACACTCCTCTCATCGAAAGAACCTAATGGCTTGCCCCTAGGACAAAGCCCTGTGAGATGCAACATCCACATTGCCAAAAAATGGTTGCTTGGAGAAGAGAGAATTTGAGCCTTTGATTGATATTGATTCTATGGGGATCACTAGGGAGTTGGTCAAGCTCCAGGCAAAGAACCTGTTATGCAGGATTATGGTATTTGGCCTTCAGAAAAACACTTAAAAATGATGAACCATAGAAAACTAGAAGCCTGCAAGGGGGTTTGACCTTTCTTTCCTAGCAAGGGGGTCACTTTCTAGTGAATTTTTCATTTGTGGCAAAGGATCTTTGAAGGAAGGCCATCATTTCTGAATAGGACAGAATTATAGATGAAGTATTGAACAACTAGTTTTAATTATGAGGTGGATGTTCCATCCAAAATCCAATGTGAGTGGCCTTGCGGCTTTTCTTTTTTGCCTTTCAAATTCTGGAGTGAATATTGTATAAAGAAGAATGGAGATGGACTGGGTTCTTAGATTAAATATTCCCTGTTGATATTAGAGAAGAAAATGGCCGAGTATGCCAGCATTTGTGCCATTATTGCTTTCAACAAGCCTATTCCTGAGATAATTTTTACAATAATGAGGGCTAAACTTCTAAAGTGCACAGAGAAAACCTGGATTACAAAAGTATTCCATTCAAATGTTGAGCATGTGGCATGCCATATACATGGCCATCTGGAGAGAAAATGCCCAAAAAAAACTTCAAACAAGGGTGACGATAGTTTCAAAAAAATCCATCAAAAGAAGATAAAAAGGATGAAGAAGGTTTCCAAAAATCAAAAGCTACCACAAAGGCCCCTAAGAAGATATGAACAATGACAAGAGGTACGCGACTGATTATGTAACCGACTTCATAATCATTTTAAATCTATGAAAAAGGACACAACCCTTAGGGGTCTGTGTTCATATTTCACGTGTCAGACATGGATACAGTATGACACAAGTCTGACACGTGTTTGGCACATGTTCTAAAACTGGACACGTGCCAAACTATGTCTGACACATGCCCTAGATGTGTCCCACTCTCAAAACGCTTTTTCAATGTGTTTTCTCACTTTTAGCTATAGGGAAAGTGTTGTCATAGTCTCTCATTGTGTAGCTAAAGGGTAATATTGAAAATTGAAGGGATTTAAGTATTTTGTAAATGTTATAGTTTCTAAAAAACTTGGATCATTATATGTATATATATAACTATGTCCTGCATGTCTTGTTTCTAGGGTTATTGTCTCCTGTGTCGGATACTCGCACTTTTGTGTCCTTCGTGTCAAATGACTTAGGTTTAAATCTTTGACCCAAGGGGCAGATAATTCATGGAATTCTTTTCCCTCTACCTCTAATGTATCTATTCAAGAGATTCTAAAGAATTTGGAAATCCGAAACCCTGATCTACACCCAAGATTCTCCTTCAGTCATGCACCCATGGGAGCCCTCCCATCCATTATATAAGATAAAATAATTCAATTAATGTCCAACAAATGACCAAAAGAAAGGTTAACAGGGCTAGGATGTATAATCAATGATACCAAACTATAAGAGTGCCCTAGGCTACTCCAAAAGCATAAAACAAGAAAAATAAATAAAAGGAGAAGAAAGAGTACAAGAGATCATTGATATGTTCGTAAGACAAGATGATGTGATGAGTGTGAGGAGAAAGAAACATTTGCCATGGAATAAATCATGAGACGAACCAATATGGTTCACTGAAAAAATATCCAAAACAAATATGATAACATAGAGAAATCCATATAGGAATATATTTGAATAATAAATAAGAGATAATATGATAAATACAATGATAGGGCCCTTATATACAATCTTAACAGGCACCTTTGATGATTATTATTATTATAATAATAATATATAAATTACATTGACTTCCCCTTAAAAATGCTTTGTCCTCAAAGCATAATTATTGAAAATCTTCTCCTTAACTTTCGTTCTAGCTCGTAATGTCTTTTCATCATCTTTTGTGCTTGTAACTACAACACATGACGATATGTTCTTCCAAGTGTTGAATAAAATTGATGAATGGTAAACAGATCATACCACCTAATTCAATTTTTCATAGCATGGTATGACGACAACTTCCTTGATGTTGTTTGTTATGATTGGGATGATCATAAGGTGTCTTCATCTCTAGTAAATCTTGATTGTTGGAACTCTCTTCAACTTTTAATGTCTATGTTGGTTTCTTTCTCTAAGCTTTGGATTTTTTTAACTGAAAGCTTCTCTATTTCAACTAGTTTAGTCATTGTTTATTTATTAATCATTGATTCTTTACTGGTAAGTTGTTCTAACCTCTCTTTTGGTGATTTTTTCTCATTCTTCAGTGTCTTGATTTGCACAACCAAGCTTTGATTATGGTTCTTTTAACAACAATTCTCCGCATCTTTCTCTGATAATTTCTTAACGAGATTTGGATTAACTTGTTCTAAATTTTGATCCACATGCTTCCTATCACTTGGCTCGTTGATTTGTGCCAAAACCTTTTGGTTATGATCTTTAAAATGAGAAACTTCTTTGTCTTTTCTTTGTAATTCTCGTTCAATATCTTGTCTTTTACTTTCTTCGTGGTTTTTTTGTATGCTCTCAAAAAGAACTTGCGATTGTAATTGTCTATTGTGTTGTTGATATTGAGCTAGTTTGTTTTTTAGTTTTATTATTTTTACTTCCAAATGTGTGTTACCTTGATTTTCTATTAAGGTAAACATCCATTTACAATTTGAGTAAGGGAGACTTCCATTTTTTCAGCCTTGTGGTTATTCTCTTTCATCTGCATTATAGGAACATTTTGCCAAGAAACTCTTCCACCAAGGTTCACTAGTTCGTTCCTTCTTTTTCTCTTAACTTAGTGCCAAGATTTAAATAGTTTTAAATAACTCATTTTCACTTAAACCTTGAAACTTATAAATCCTATTGATAATCTTCTATTTTATTGAAGCACACACTTTATATATCCGAGATATAT
>LPNX010708791.1:122970-151877 GCA_001517045.1 Pseudotsuga menziesii
TTATAACCACCTTTTGTAATCCTTGAAAAGTTCACATTTTCTCCTTTTAATATACTTTTTAAATTAAACTTGAATGTCATGAATGCCTTTTTCTTTTTAATTGGTCTCTTTAACATTTTATATTAAATAATAACAATTTAGCATAAAATCCTTAACTTTAACTTTACTCTTCCCTATTTAAAATATAGGATATAACCTTACAATATATTAAGGTATAACTAAATGATGAAAAAGTATAACTAAATATAGGATATAACCTTAACATCCGTTTGTATATAATAATTAATTAGCACTTTCATATAAAAGGTCATGATTTCAAATGAAAAGTCACGACTTTGACTCTTCACTTAATTGTAAAAGTATAGGTATGGAAACATATCATGTTTTCCCTTTTAACCTTGAATTCATTCACCCACAAATTTTAGTGACTTAAATAATTTTACTTTTGTGGATTTCCTTATAGTTCCTTCTTTTTCACTTTTTAGTTACTTATTCTTTTTCGCTTTTTACAATTGGAATAATTTCTTTCCTTTTTTTTTAATCTTCTTACTACGTAACTATTTTTTTCTCTCTTTTCTTTTCCTTCTTTTACCCTTCTTTCTACTTTAACATGGAATTTTTTGGCACGAGTAAAATGGTCTTTGAGTCAACTTCTTTAGCGGAGTATATATGATTTTCTTCAATAGAAGTTTTGAACCAGAACTTTAATTTTTTTAATGGCTAAAGGCTTAAATATGGTCAATGACCTGTTCAAGGAAACCCTAAAGATTTTTTGTTGATCCAACCGGTAAATAGCGGAAACGCTCTGTTACCAATGAGACGAACCAATCTGGTTCACTAAATAAATATCCAAAACAAATAGGATAACTTAAAAAAATCCATATAGGAATATATTTGAAAAATGAATAAGAGATGATAGGATAACTATAATGATAGGGCCCTTATATACAATCTTAACGGGCACCTTTCATGACTGTTCACAACGGTTGTGTCCCTTGAATAAGAATAAGAATTATTATTATGTATATTACAAATCACTGAGAAGGATCCAATGGAACGCCTAATGATGTCGTATGGAGAGTGTCTAGGCCTAAGAGCACTTTGTTGGCTATCCTAGGAGGCATACGAAAGCCACAAGAAGAGTAAAGGGGAGATAGAAAGGAGTGGGGAATTGGACCCAAACATTTAAGATTCATCTAAGGGAACCTTCCATTACAAGATGGCATTTCAATCAAGGAATGAAAGAAGAATGTATGGAAACCATGCAAACATGTATGGATGTGGTCCCTTCAAAACTAATTGATGTGTAAATGAAATTTTGCGATCAATTGTTGAGGTTTAATTAAGTTATCATAGCCCAATCAGAGATGGTCGATGATAAGTCACTACAATTTATGATTTCCCATTTGAGTACTTCAAAGGCCACTTGGGACTTTGTCAATCCCTATTACAACTCTACAAAGAAGTTGTCAGGAAACAATAATTGGGAGACATTTAAGGGCACTACAAAATTACATTCCAAAGACGAAGACCTCAAGCAGATTAAATCTATAGGCCTAATAACCTTTTAAGTGTGTTATACCAAATTGTATATGGGAATCTTTACCCTCATTTTTGCTAAGCAAATCATGCCTGAGATTCAGATTTGCAAATCATAGATGGTTATGATTGTTGACATGCTATATTATGGTTGCCATATGTTGCCTTGTGATGATACCATGCCATTATGATACAGTGCCAATTGCATGCCTTGAGGATATTTTATCATGGATACATGGTCTATAGTGATGATTGTACTAGATGATACTCATGTTGCTTACAATTGTGATTATGATAAGCATGGTTAGTAGAAATGTTATGTATATTAATACATTGACATTGTTTTTGTTTTATGCACAAACCATTGACTTACAACCCTTAATTATATATAATAGGGACCATAAATCACATTTGGCTCCACCTATGACTGTTGATGATTATAGCTCAAACAAGAGCTTTTGCATAGGCTAGGTGTCAGACATGCAGAAGTTGTCCATTTACTCTCTAGGTACTTGCTTAATTATTGAGTAAGTGACTTTTATATCTCTTGTTGATTTTTTTGTAACATCGGACAGGTACTTCCGCATGCCAAGTGTCCAGCATGCAAGAGTCGTCCAAGAGACCTCTCAGGCTTAGGAGTTTCACTTTAATTAAGTGAACTATTAAAGTGATTGTACTTTTGTACTTACTTTTGTTGAATTTTACAGATCAGATGAGTTTTAATACAAGTAATAAACTTCAATACATGAACATATAAAAACTTAGGTAAAATTTAAACTGTAATAAAATTTAACAACATAACTTTCATCTCTTTCAACTTAACGCTCTGTTGGTCACTGCGTTTGTTGTCCGGCGAATGCACACCAGCAGCAGAAATCTAATGAAAGTTGTCTCCTCACTTGAGAAAGTGGGAGAGGTGTGGCCTTAGGGGCAAGCACAAAACCAGGTAATGTCACCTACTCCTAGCTCCTCCATTTAGGCTAACTCCTAACAAAGCCAAGGGGGGTAGTCCCTAAAGAGTTTTCCTTCTTCAATACCCAACACTGACTTTGCCGGATTCAAGGAAATGTCAAATTTCCTACATCGCTCAAATATCTGCTTGAGATGACCAACATGGCTGGATCTATCTTTCGAGAACAAAATGAGGTCATCTTGGTAGATCTATATGTTTTTGCCAATCAACTCCTTGAAGGCATAATCCATGGCCCTTTGAAAAGTGGCACCAGCATTTGTGAGACCAAAGGGCATTCTCAGATATTCAAATGTGCCCCAAGGAGTTGTGAAAGTGGTTTTGTGCCTATCCTCTTCTTGAATGACTACTTGATTATAACCAGAAAAATCATCTAGCATTGACATCATGCTTGATCCAGTGACCCGTTGGAGGAGGGTCTCCATGTTCGGGAGGGGGTAATTGTCCTCTTGACATGCTATGTTTAGATTTCTGAAATCTATACATATCCTTATACTCGTGTTCTTCTTTCTAACTACAACTAAGTTAGAGCACCATGTTGAATGTCTCGTAGGAGCTATAATTCCTGTTGCTAACATCTTTTCTAGCTCCTCCTTCACAATGGGTGCCAGCTTAGGATTTATTTGCCTAAGTTTTTGACGAAAAGGCTTGCCTTTTTGACATTCAGGTTTCAAGGGAATGGTGTGCTGAAAAACATCTTCCCTATATGCTTTAAGCTCGTCATAAGTGAAGGCAAAAACATCCCTATATTCTTTAACCAAGTTTATAAGGTTGTTCATTTCCTTTTCAGAGGTACATTTTCCAATTTTTATTATTCTTGGTTTTGTTTCCGTTCCAATGTTTATCTCAATGTACTCCCCCGGTTTCATTTGTTCAACACTACTTTTTCTTCTGTCCTTCCTGTCAAAAATGTTCTCTAAAGCAACTAGACCACGTGGGACAGGGTTATCAAACTGGTTTCCTTCTCCAAGGTACTCTTTATCTTCCTCCTAATCATTTAGTTTAAAATTAGAGAATTCATCGACATTATGAATAAATTTCAAAATTTGTTCATCATCCCTGAAAACCTGCCAATGTTCTACATTATCAAGAACAGAAGGTCTGAAGTTAATTTCTAAAGGACAATCCCCCTCTAACATCTCATCTGATGGCAGAAGTGTCGAAGCTGAAACTGTTAGTCTGTCGGCGGCACTATACTGATCTCTAGGGATTGCTTCTATATTAAGGGCATCAAAAAATTCCATTGTATCCCAGATTGCATTTCTATACTTCTTTAACCTTTGACATTTACACACAAACTGACCCTTAACTTGTCGGACAATTAGGTCAAAATCCCCCTTAATACTAAGCAATTTGATTCCCATGTCCTTGGCAATCTTGATGCCTAGTAGAAGTGCCTCATATTCTGCCACATTCTTGGTTGCTTCAAATTCCAAACTGAAAGCAAAGTTGAAAACCTTACCCTCCAGTGAAATAATGACCACCCCAACCCCCTTACCAGTTCTAGAGTAGGCTCCATCATAGTTCATCTTCCACAATTCATTAAATTTTTCATTTTTCATTTCTTCTTGGATGGGTTCTAAGAAGGTGGAGTTGATATGGTATATCCCAAGTTCACTAGCGTTGTTGATATACTCATTTGACGGTCTCTCCGAGTTTTCTACATGATATCTTCATTCTTTCTCAGTATGTAACTTGACCAATGAATCTTCTGATCCAGGTACAGTGGCATATGTCCAGTCCATTTGAATAGATCCCCCCAAAGTGGCACCAAACCTTCTAGATAATAGCATGCCCCATTTATCCGCCACATCTATGACGAGGATATCCATGGTAACATGGATGTCGGGATACTTAGCTAATCTTACGTGTTGCTTTTCAATCATACCTTCAACTTTGACAGGTCTAGAATCCATGGCACATACATTTTGGTAGGGGCGTGTGGTTCTAAGGCCAAGTTGTTGCATGACCTTCTTAGTCATAAGATTGGATCTTGACCCTCAATCTAGCATACAGTTGTGCAGGAGAAAATCACCTATCATCAATGATATGTAGAAGGGTAGGTGATCTTCTTTTCTTGGGTCCCTAGTATGCAAGATTACAGCAGGATCTCCATAGACATTTTCTTGACTTGGGAAGGTTGTTCTACTGTATTGGCAAAAGTTACTTTCTTGGGAGTTGTAAGTCTTTCAGGTGCAACAATCTTTGAGGTAGGGAGGGGAACATCATCAGTTTGAGGCTCTAACATTTTTAACAGTTTCTCTTTATGTCCAGGAATTTTACACAACTCAAGTATGGGAACCGAAACTTTGGAGTTTGCCAACCAATTACCTAAATCAAAAGTTAGAGCAACAGATTCCTTTTCATCATTAATTTCTGGAGGGATGTTAGGAATTGTTACCTTTGAAGCAGTTTGGGTAGATGGTCCTTCCTTTGGTCTTCTTTGATATGTCATGCCTTTGAAGTTTTGAACATTGTTGCTATTTGAAGGCATTTCCCCATAATATTCAGTCAAATGATCAACCCTCTTATGAAATTGGTTGGCTTGATTCCAACTATCCCTATGATTGTTATAGATATCTCCTACATTGTTGATAGAGTCAGGCTCGCTTGCAGATGCGTTGGGACCACAACCCTCAGGATAACCATGTTCCTGAACATAACATGCATAATGACAACCAGATTCCTCGTGGAAATCTCTGCATGCCCTACAAAATGTTTTGTAAGGTTCAACCATATTAGCAGCCTCCAACTGATGAGGAGGCCTCTGCTCATGGTTGGGATTCTTTCTCTACCATGTTGGTCTTGCAGGGAAGGTTCTAGGAGGTGGAGGAGGTTGAGTTCTTTCAATAGTTATGACCTGATTCTTAACCTCTTTAAACTGTGCTAAGTACTTCCTTTCCATGTCTTGCATTTTTTCTGTTAGGTCCATGAGCTTCTTTTCATATGCCTTGTTTGATGGCTCTTTTCCTTTAGGTTCCACAGTTTTCAGAGGAGTTGATGATCTAGTGTGACCCTGGATGTTCCACAGTTTTTATCAATTTTGATAGCCAAACCTTGAGCTTCAAGCAATGTGGTGGGCTCTTTGTCTCTTATCTGATATTGGATTTTGCCACTTAATGCTTCTATGTAAAAATCCAAAATGGAACCTGCAGGAGGAGCGCAGGGATGGAATTTGATAACTCTGTGAACCTATTGTTGAATTCATCCATGGTTTCGGTATATGATTTCTTCATACTAGTCAAGGATGCCACTAGATGTCTAGATTCCTTTTTGTTGCCAAATTTTCCAAGGAAAGCAGCCTTGAAGGCTGCTATGGTAGCGAAAGAGTTGTTCGGCAAAGTTGTCATATCAGTTTCCAGCTTTACCATCCAAAGATAGAGCAAAAAGGGTCATGTAAACATCTTCATGCTTGTCAGTACCCCTGACATAGGAACCACAGTGTCTGGAAAAGTTTCTGATATGCTGCTCAGCTGGAAAAGTTTTTAGGGCTTTTGCTAGATCTAGTTTCCTTCATTAGATCTAGGAAAAAATTTATGCTTTGCATGTGAATGTTCAAATTTTTTTCAAAGTATAACAAATTTTCCAAATTTTTTTTAAATTTTTTTATTTTTGCATTGTCTTTCCTACCATCTTTTAACAATATATGCTTGCTGATTTTTTACTTCTGTGACAGGTACAGCGGAAATGCTGGCAAAATTCTGAAGAATCAAGCCCTAAAAAACCATAATTTCCTTCTTCTTCTCTCCCCTTCTGCAGATTGCTCCAAAAGCCTTCCAGGAATAAGAAAAGAAGCAAAAAAGGCAACAAAGGAAAGCATTGTAAACAAATTAATAGAGCAAGTGGAATTACGGCTCCCACGCCCCTCTTCCCCCATTTGGGGGAAGCTTGTATCGTCTTCTCATTTTCATGCCTTGTTTCACAATTTGTTAAAAGTAGGATAGAATAGTTTCAATTGTTAGAGTTTTGGTTTTTCATTAAAGTAAGGTAGTTTATTTCTGATTAGTTCATCATTCATAAAATATAAAAGTAAATATGTTTCTTTGTTTATTTACTTCGCTGAATGCAAAGTCTGTTTACTTTTTTGATATAATTTTACTTACCCCCATGCTTTCTCGATTAGGGCCTAAAAAGCCTGAAAGAGATTCTTGGGTAGTTTAACTTTCTTTTTCTTAAAGTTTAATCAATTAATTAATTAAGTCTCTTGAACTTGTCATAACCCAAGTCAAGAGCACTCTTTATCGGAGAGCATAGCTAGTTTGCATTCCCCTTGCATTAGGCATTTAGTTTAACTAAGTCTCTTGAACCTTCGTCATAAGACAAGGTCAAGAGCGCTCTCTGTCAGAGAATTTTAATTAATCTACTTAATTAAAATTTGCAACTCACTCCCCCATAATTGATTAACTTCATTGTATCATTGCCGAAGTATGCTCTGACTGACTTCAAAATCAGAGTACCCAGAAATGGCATTGGACTTTTAATCTTGCAAGAGAAACATAATAAAATTTAAACCCCATAACCAACGCACCGACGTTGTAGAGAATTTCCTAAGTTCTTCTTAGTAGAGGCGTCGGAACTCCCCGTTGTCTAAGCTTCTCAACTAGCAGGTCAATCTTCGCAATACCAACCTGGGATACTAGGCGGGTCGTCATGTCTTCAACAGATTAAACTTGAAACATTCTCTCGGCTCTTGACAAACCTTCGTTGACACCATAAGCAAGATCCAAGAGCACTTGCACAACGTAATATTCACTAGCTTTATTTCAAGACTTGTTGTTAATTTATTAAGGCATTGCAGAGTGTTGACTCCATAAAGGCATTGATCTTTTAATCTATGCATAATTGTTATATATGGATCACTTGTCTTTGGTGTATTTAAAATTCTATCTGTGAATGCATCTTTATAAAGTCTTGAATTATTGTTTATCTTTTAATTCTCTTCATAGCAACGTGGGTTGCTTTGTCTTATGTGTCGAATTCATAATAAACAAACACATTTAATCACAATAACTCCTAAACAACACCCATCCACATCCGTAACTAATTAAAAACACGTTAACAACATTGAGCCATAGAAAACTCTTTGTTAGGGACTACCCACTTTGGCTTCGTTAGGAGTTAGCCTAAACGAAGGAGCTCGGAGTAGGTGACAGTGCCTAGCTCTGTGCTTGCCCCCAAGGTCACACCTCTCCCACTTTCCTAAGTGAGGAGACAACTTTCGGAAAGTTTCTGCTGTTGGTGTGCAACCGACAGACAACACCGTGACAGTGCATAGTTTCGGTGACAGCAAACAATTTCAGTGATAGCAAACAGTTTTCGTGACAACACAGTTTCGGTGACAGAATACAGTTTCAGTGATAGCAGACAGTTTTCGTGACAACGCACAGTTTTGGTGACAAAATACAGTTTCGGTGATATTAGACTGTTTCGGTGACAGCAAACAGTTTTCGTGACAACAGACAGTTTTCGTGACAGCGCACAGTTTCCGTGAAAGCACACAGTTTCGATGACAGAATACAGTTTCGATGATAGCAGACAGTTTCCGTGACAGCAGACAGTTTCCATGGCAGCAGATAATGTATTTCGATGGCAGCTAAAAGTTTCTTTTTGTTTTGTAAATTTTATTTCATCAAAGAGATGATAAAGTTGTACAGTGATTTAGAAATGACAAAGAAGTTTGGAGGATGGTCAAGATGAAGCCTGATGACTTGATTGTGGACAACACAGTTTTCAGTGATAGCAGACAGTTTTCGTGACAACACAGTTTCGGTCACAGAATACGGTTTCGGTGATAGCAGACAGTTTTCGTGACAGCGCACAATTTCGGTGACAGAATACAGTTTCGGTGATATCAGAGGGTTTCGGTGACAGCAAACAGTTTTCGTGATAGCAGACAGTTTTCGTGACAGCGCACAGTTTCCGTGAAAGCACACAGTTTCGATGACAGAATACAATTTCGGTGATAGCAGACAGTTTCTGTGGCAGCAGATAATGTATTTCGGTGGCAGCTAAAAGTTTCTTTTTGTTTTGTAAATTTTATTTCATCAGAGAGATGATAAAGTTGTACAGTGATTTAGAAATGACAAAGAAGTTTGGAGGATGGTCAAGATAAAGCCTGATGACTTGATTGTGGACAAATTGATGACATGGTAGTGGACAAGTTTGTTGATGAGCAGAGGTTGATGACCTAAGGTTGATGATAGTGAAGCAGGCTGAGTCCTGCATTTAAGGATTGGACTTCTCAAACCCTTTTTACTTGGAGCTAAGAAAACCACACTGGGTCCTGTTACAAGAGTTGGTGCTATTTTCATCAGTTGGTGCTGATTGTAACCGAGAAGATTGTAGTCTTCCATTACCATAAATAAAGATTAAAATTACATGTATTCTTGTGTCTCTTTTGATGTGATCATTGTGCTTATGACTCGTGGTTGATTTAGTTGATCAATATGATGATAACATAACGCTTGATAAACTCTTATTGATAATTGAAGGTAAAAGTTTAAATTGCTCCCGCACTGATTCACCCCCACTCTCATTGCGACCATTGTGTCCAACAATTGGTATCAGAGCGGGCCTTCGTCACAAGCCTTGCAAACTTGAAAGAGATCCGTGGAGACATAATAGAATAAAAAGCAGAGTCATCAAGCAATGATGTGCATGTACTTGATGTTACAGACTATTTCGTTTGAAAAGCAAAATGAAGGCATATCTAAAGAAGTTTGGCGTTTGGGAGATTGTGATCAATCCACCCGCTCCATCAAAAAAGAAGGGCAAGGCAGCTGCACAAAAGGAAGCAAAGAAGGACAATGCTACAGCCTTCAAGTTCCTCATGGATGGACTTCCCAGCTCAGTGAAAGAAACTGTAGGGGAGTACACTTCAGCCAAAGATCTATGGTTCAAGTTGGAAGGCGAGTATCAGAAGGCAAGACCAAAACCCGAAAAGATAGATCGGGAATTAGAAGACAAGCCCTGAAATAGGTCAATCAAGAAGAAGAAAAGCAAGAAGTGGACTCAAGTAAAGGTATGGACTCTTTTGATTGTAATAATAACTTGTGTGATGAAATTGAGAAGTTTCTTACAGAAGATGATGAAGGGCTATCAAAAACTGCAAATGATATACATCTCACTCTGATAAGTATTAATCACAGAGCAGATTGGGTCATGAAGAGTAAATCTGAACCATAGTGAATTCACAAAGTTCAAAAAGAAAATCTTGGATTCCTTGAATGAATATCAGCAAAAGACCATGACAATGAAAGTATTGCTTGTGAATCTCAAACACAGAGATAAAGAGCTGCGAGATCAGTTGAAAGACAAGGATACTGAAGTCGAACAACTAAAGACTGAATTGATCAATCAAAAGGAAGAACAAGAAGACCATGATAACGACTTAGAAGAGCTTGAAAAAACTAAAGAGGCCAATCATGATTTGAAGACACGACTGGAAGAAGCCAAAAGGATAGAAGAAATCTTGAAGAATCAGTTGGAAAAAAAGGAACAAACAATCCAGAAGATGTAAATGGAGGTAGTTAGTCTCAGAAAGAAAGGTGAAAAGAATGATGCTTTTATCAAGTTCAAGGACAGTTTAGTTGTCCTAGATAAGATCTTGGATTGCCAAAGATCTCTCTGTGACAAGACTGGTCTTGGTTACAAGAAAGAGAAAAAAAAATCTGAAGATGATACTTAGTCTCCTAAGACTCCAGATGCAGGTCCATCAATGTCCAAAGCTGCTCCCCATGCACCTGCACATGACAACAAGGACTTTGGAAATTCAAAAAAGCAACAAGAAGTTAGGTCTATTCTTCAAAGCAAGCTCAGAAAAGAACCAACTCCAAGATGGAACCAAAGTCCCAGGTATGAAAGTGGATTTAAGGGATATTGTTATTTTTGTTCTAGCTTTGGTCATAAGGCTATGGATTGTAGACTCTACGAAAGAAGAAGTGTTGGAAGCCCTAATGACAAAGCTAGATGTTGGACATGTAACCAAGTTTGACATATTGCTGCAACCTGTCACACATTGAGACGATAAACATGTAGTGGGTTTGGTCACAAAGCCCAATAATGTGCAAGTCAAAGAAGTCGACCAAGGAGGAGTCCTTCATACACATCAGCAAGAAGAACCAACGAACCTTGGAAGAAGATCAATGCAGGAAGATTTGAAGATCAAAAGACAAAGGATACCCTCAGGTATGGAGGAATGAAGTTGATCAAAGAAGTGCTGGAAGTTCTAACAGCTCAGTCAAGAGTTGGACATGCAACCATGTTGGTCACATTGTTGCATATTGTCATACAATGAGATGTTATAGTTGCAGTCGCTTTGGGCACAAAGCTCAAGACTGTTGGAGTACACAAAAACAACCCATGAGAAGTTTCTCATACAGCCCATCAAGGAAAGCCAATACATATGAAGGAACAAATACTGAAAAGACAAATGCCAAGAAGCAAGTATGGATGAAGAAGACCGAGCAATTACAGACAGGAGAGGTTGCAGTGGTCCCACAGGTAAACATTGATGCCACCAAGTCCCTCTTGCAGTGTACAGGTATGGATGATCCCAATACCCTCACATACAGTACCTTGGAGCCCATACAGAGATGGGTTGTGCTTTGAAGCACCTTGTATCCAGTTGACAAGGTCCTTGTACCCACAAGGTTAAATCTTGGAGCCACCACCTTCTTGACGATGCTGAAGACACTGCTGATGATGTTGAAGACCTGAGAGATACTGTTGAAGCCCTTGTAGATGATGGGGAAGCCCTAGATGGGCTGGAGAAGCAATAATGACCCATTCTATGGCCATTCATGCTCTGATGCTGTCATGGTACCCTAGGAGAAGGCCTGGAAACCCCACAGGAGGTAGCATGTTGGATATTCACCCTTAAGGTCCTCTTGTATGGTTGAGGTGGTTGAAGAAGCCCATGAAGCCCCTTGGCATGTCAAAGAAACCTTGAAGAAGTCCTTGGACCCACACTTGATGGTTTAATGGTACTTGTACTCTTGAAGGAGATAATGTGGTCATTTGTGGGTTGATGGGGCCTTAGAACCCTCGGAGATGGTCCTAGGGCATGAGAAAGATTAGGCACCCCCACAAATGGTGGTTTGTTGGTCTTGTTGCCAACATCTTTGTACCATAGTTGGGTTACCTGAGGAGCCGCCGGTTGACAAACATGTCCAATGTTTGATTCCAGTGTATCAGTTGATCCGTCTTTATGTCTAGCCAATTTTGGCTAGTCAATTTTTTATTTGAATAATTTTGACTATGGCCCGGCAAGGTTTGTAATAAAATGTGCTAGTAGGGTGTTTTGAGTGGTTTGGTCTCCTAAGACGTAGAAATTAAAAACTAAGGTATTCCAGGGAGTTTTTTGCCTTTAGCAATTATGCTTTGCCTCTAGTCGAGTATAATTGACGAGGTTTTCTCCCACTTCCTCCAAAGCTAGAATGCCCGATTTTGAATTCTGGACCTTGGGGGGTTATTAGAGCCCAACTATGTGTATATAAACCTACTAGGCATTATTAGAATAGAGCATGGTCATGTCCTAATTCACTAGGACCATCAAAAAAAATTCCAAAAAAATTTTACCTGATGCGTCAAAAAATAATTTTTAATTTTTTTTTTTTAATTATTTCCTCAGTTTTTTAATTAAATTTTTCCATAATTTAAATGGAAAATTCTCGTTTGTAATAAGTTAGTCATCCAGACCCCGAATTCAGTGATTGAAGGCTCTAACCTTGAGCCAAAAATCATTCTTGATCAACCAGCCAGTCAGATCCAACTTTCAGATCATCATTCGGCCACATAACGCATATTTTCTCAAAAAAGTCATTTTTGGGGAAAAAATTGATTATTTATTAAAAAAATGATTATTTTGGAGAAAATCCAAAACTCTCCAAATTAATCCAAATTCAGTGAAATGAAATGCAGAATGACATGTCAATGGGCATTTATGATGATTGGAGTTATCATAACTCAGCTTCAGTCAGCATTCAGTGAGCATTACAGATATATTCAGTTAACGATCTTGTCATCTCCAGCTAAACTCCCGAATTGGATGAGATGGAGAGCACTCATTGATTTGATGATCTGATCGAGGCAGGAACTCGTGATTACATTATGATCTATTGGCAGTGGCTCCTCCAGACCTAGATGTGGCTCCTCCTTACCTAGCTCACGCCTTCCTTACCTTACACACGCCCCTCTCTTCTGCTCACGCCCCTCTCTCCTCATGAGGGCGTCATCACACGTGTGGGCTCATTAATGGCTTGGTTGCAATGCTTAGGTTTGGAGTGGGGACGCCTTGCTTAGGTGGAGGCCTCCCTTCACTCTTAACTCTTCAGTTTCGGTTTGGAGCTCTCAGTGATGTGTCGAGCCGGTTAGGTCTGGATTTCTAGTTTTAGGGTTTTGGGTCTTCTCTCATTGTATAAATAGAGGCTTCTTTAGCTCTATGGGGATGGAACTTTTGGGTTAAAGTTACTCTGAGAAAATTGTATCAAGCATTTGCTTTGGAATTGTTAATAAAGATATTCGACTTTGGAGGTCTATGGGCTTTTGATTGTGGTGAATTCCTCATGGTTGAGGTGATATTGTCTCTAACTCCTTTCCTTTAATACTTGTATATGATTAATTTTTTGCTAGCTCAAGAAGGCCATTGTTGGCACAATAGAATAGCCATTTGTTGTCTCAATTTGGTTATTTATGCAAAGTAGATTAATATCTAGATGGACATGGGTAGTCAGTAATACAAAATGTTGATCTTGATTTGATTTTCCTGGCATACTAGCATATAATTTTTATTTCACTTCTTGTATTGAGTTTTGGTGTGATTGAGGCTTCACAGATTCTAGACGGGTGTGATCTCAGTTGCTTCTATCCCATGCTTCAAAACAACCATTTTGAATTTAACACTTTGTAATTGCAGGACCTACAGGGTTCGTCATCTTTTGCTACAAAAAGAAAGCTGGGAGTAACTCTCTCTCTCTCTCTCTTGTGTTCCATCCACAAGATAAAGTTATTTTGGTTATCGATTACGTAGGAAGCCCTAGCTTACCTCTTTCCGTCCTTTGGCTTCCCTTCCATTGCCTTTTTTTTACTTGCTTTTCCTCCTTCGCTGCCCTCTTTTCCTTTGTCCTCACTCAGTTTGCAGCCCTCTTTTTACTAGTTTGCAGCCCTCTTTTTACTATTCACTGCCCTCTTTTTGCCTTTAGGACAGCCCTCTTTTTTACTTTTGGACAGCCATCTTTCTTGCCTGTTTGCTGCCCTTTTTCTTACTGTTTTACAACCCTCTTTTTGCCTTTGGACAGCCCTCTTTTTTATCTTTTCTCTCTCCCTTTCCATGGTCTTTCTCCTCTCTCTTTCCTCTTCTTTCACCGCTGATTTTTACCCCTCTTTGAGAGTTTAGTTTGTAGTTCTATATCTTTAATTTTTTATTAACATATAACATTTGAATTGTTTAAAGCTCTTACTTGCAGGAAGAATCGAGAAAAGCCCAAAGGCTAGAGGCAAGCAAGGAAGCAAGAAAGAAGCAAAAAAGACAAATTTTCCCTCTTCTTTCCATCCCTTTCTCTCCCTGTTCTTTCAGGAAAAGGCAAAAGCAAAGTCACCAAAACTTGTAAAAATTAATAAAGAGCGAGTGGGATTACGGCTCCCACACCCCTCTTTCCCCATTTGGAGGAAGCTTGTATCGTCCTATTTTCATGCTTTTTCATTTTTGTTTAATACACTGCTAATGGTAGAATAGGATAGGATAATTGCATAATCTTAAGTAAGTTAGTTTATGTTTTGAAAATGGAGAAAAATGTTGATTTGATTGTTTACTTAAACACTGCATAATTTCTTTCCTGTTTACTTACCCCCTTGCTTTCCCGATTAGGGCCCTAAAAAGCCTGAAAGAGACTCTTGGGTAGTTAGATTTTTTATGTTTCTATCTCTTTCAAGTTTAACGAATTAATTAAGACTCTTGAACTTGCAGTAACACAAGTCAAGAGCACTCTCTATCAGAGAGCATACTTAGAACTGCATACCCTTGCATTAGGCATCTTAGATTAGCCAAGTCTCTTGCACCACTGTCATAAGACGGGGTCAAGAACGCTCTCTGTCGGAGAGTCCTAATTAATTGATTTAATAAAATTCGCAACACACACCCCAAAATTAATTAACTCCGTTCTCTATTTGCCGGAGTATGCTCTGATCCACCTCAAAATCGGAGTACCCAGAAACGGCACTGGATCTCTAATCTTGCAAGAATAACTTAATAAAATTTAAAACCCCGTAACCAACGCACCAGCATTGTAGGGAATTTTCTAAAGTACTTCCTAATAGAGACGCCGAAAACCTCGTTGTCTAAGCTTCTCAGCTAGCTAGTCAATCTTTGCAATACCAGCCTGGGATACTGGGCGGGCCCGACATGTCTTCAACAGAGTGAACTTGGAATATTCTCCCGACTTTTTGACAAACCTTCGTTGACACCCTAATCAAGAGCACATAAAATTCTTAAAATCTACCAAGAGCACTCGCACAACCTAATATTCACTAGTTTGATTTCTAGACTTGTTATTTAATTCTTTGTGCATTTCAGTATCTTGACTCCATAAGGCACTGGTCCTTTTTAATCTACATAATTACTTTATTTTGATCAATTGTCTGTGGCCGGTTTTAGTTTCTATCTGTGAATGCATAATTAACTAAGTCTGGAATCATTCTTATCTTTTAAATCTCCTGCTAGCAACATGGATTGCTTTTGATTTATGTGTCATACTCAGAATAAATAAACACCTCTAATCATAATAACTCCTAAACAACACCCATCCGCATCCGTAATCAATTAAAACACTTTTAACCACATTGAGCCTTAGAAAACTCTTTGTTAGGGACTACCCCCCTTGGCTTCATTAGGAGTTAGCCTAAACGGAGGAGCTGGGAGTAGGTGACAGTACCTGGCTCTGTGCTTGCCCCCAAGGTCACACCTCTCCCACTTTCCTAAGTGAGGAGACAGCTTTCAGAAAGTTTCTGCTGCTAGTGTGCAATCGACAGACAACATCTTTTGGCACCGTTGGCAGGGACAAATTTTTTGTTCCTGGACGACCTTAGTTTTTTCTAGTTTTTACCTTTTTTGATAGATTTTTAGTTTAATCACCTCGCTGATCTTAGACTTGAAATCCATTTGGCGACTCCACTGTCATTAATTTTACCAAGGTATTCAACCAGAAGAAACTTTGAAGGTTTACTTAGGTTTATCCCTAAGCCTGAAAAGGTTTATAGGAGAAGGCTAAATAAACTTACTTCTCGTAGGATCCTTGAAGATCTCGGATCTCAGTCTTTATCAGATATCCATAGTTTATTTCTAGAAGCTAATTCTCAAGAAAACACTAATACCTCTGTTTCCGACATAATGGGTGAGTATTTTACTCAGCTCGACTTTTGTCAGATAGCAGGTCAGCCCCACCGTCTTCCATACAACGCTGTCGAGAAGCTCCCGATGTATACCGGCACTGATGCCATTACTTTCGCCATGCACCTCAGAAACTTTTCTAGATGCATCAATGCTTATGTCAGTGATCATGTTAGCCAACACGATGATGTATACATGAAGTTATTTGCTCTATCTTCGAATGGAAAGGCTGACGACTGGTATAACAATTTACCAGATAATGCTTTTGATACTCTAGCTACCTTCAAAACCGCTTTCACCAACAAGTTCGGTGAAAAGAAAGAACCACGGCATCAACTTGCGTCCCTGACCAACATAAAAAAGAAGGATACGGAAACAATGGACGAGTTCAATACTAGGTTCACTGAATTGTCAAAAGCCATCCCTACTGATTATGCCCCAATTGCACCAACCATTCTAGTCTATTACATTGAGGCACTTAGTGGCAAAATGCAATACCAGATCAAAGACAAGGAGCCTGCTAATTTGCTCCAAGCTCAGGAAATGGCAATTAAAATTGATTTGAACATGCAGTCGTTTGGTGAATCTAACCTCCAGGGCTATTCAAGGTCTTCAACTCCTTTGAAAATTAATGAACCTAAAGACAAGGATCCTTTATCAGCTATGAAGGATGCCTATGAAAAACAGATAATTGAAATGAAAAGGGAAATGAAAAAAAATATGGAGGAAGCAGAACAGAAACACTTAGCGCAGTTGAAGGAGATACAAAATAGGGTGATAACGATGGAAAGAACTCAAACTCAACCTGCTCCTAGAACCTTTCCTGCCAAGCCAACTTGGCAAAGAAAGCCTCCCAACCATGAGCAGAGGCCACTAACATGGTTGAGCAGTATAAACCATTTTGCAAAGCATGCAGAGATTTCCATGAGGAATCTGGCTGCCATTATGCGTGCTATGTTCAGGAGCATGGTCACCCTGAAGGTTGTGGTCCTAATACGTCGACAAGCGAGCCTGATTTTATCAACAACATAGATGACATCCCTAGCATCTCCATAGGAAATTGGCCACAGGCCAATCGTTATGAAAAGAAAGATGACAACTTAACTCAATACTATGGTGAGATGCCTTCAGCCGAGCAGATCAACAACACTCAAAACTTCAAGGGAATAACTTATCAAAGAAAGGGGTCTTCTGCATAGAATATTCCTAAGGTAACAGCTCCTAATCCTCCCAAAGAAGTAGAAACTAAAGAAATTGTTGATTTAAGTTTTGACTTAGGTAATTGGCTAGCAAATACAAAAGTCCATGTTCCATCCTTGAATTATGTAAAATCCCTGGCCAAAGAGAGAGACTTATGAAAATCCTAGACCCTCCAAGTAATGTTGATCCTCAAACTGAAGAAAGTCCTTCAAATCCTGTAAAGCCCCTTACCCCTAATAAGGTCACTTTTTTCTGATACCGTGGAGCGAACTTCAAATAATGTCTTTGTTGATCCACCTATAGTTCTACATACTAGGGACCCAAGAAAAGAATACCATCCCCCTTTTTACGTATCATTGATGATGGGTGATCTTCTTCTACACAATTGTATGTTAGACTCGGGATCTAGTTCCAACATCATGACCAAAAAAGTCATGCAGCAGCTTGATTTAAGAACGACAAGGCCATACCAGAATGTATGTGCCATGGACTCTAGACTGGTTAAAGTTGAAGGGATGATTGAGAACCAGTTAGTTAGATTGGCTAATTATCCGGATATCCAAATCACCATGGACATCCTTGTTATTGATGTTCCGGACAAATGGGGGATGTTGCTTTCTAGGAAATGGGGTGCCACTTTGGGAGGATCAATCCAAATGGATTGGACCTATGCCACCGTACCAACATCGAAGTTTTCACTTGTTAAGTTGTATTTTGAAAAGGAAAAAAGACATCATGTTGAAAACCCTCAGATACCATCGAATGAGTATGCTTACCACACTGATGAAAATGGGACCTATCAAATCAACTCCACCTTCTTGGAACCCCTCCAAGAAGAAATAAATACTGAAAAACTTAGTGAATTATGAAGAATGAATTTTGATGGTGCTTACTCTGGAACAGGCAAGGGCGTTGGTGTTGTCATTATTTCACCAGAGGGTAAGGTTTTCAACTTTGCTTTTAGATTGGAATTTGAAGCAACTAACAATGTGGCGGAGTATGAGGCACTTCTACTAGGCATTGAGATTGCCAAGAACATGGGGATCAAGTTGCTTAATATTAAAGGGGACTCCGACTTAATTGTCCAACAAATTAAGGGTCAGTTTGCATGAAAGTGTCAAAGACTTAAAAAATATAGAAATGCAATCTGGGATACAATGGAATTCTTTGATGCCCTTAATATAGAAGCAATCCCTAGAGATCAAAATAGTGCCTCCGATAAGCTTGCAGTTTCAGCGTCAACTCTTTAGCCATCAGATGAGATGTTAGAGGGGGATTGTCCTTTAGATATTAACTTCAGACCTTTTGTTCCTGATAATGTTGAACATTGGCAGGTCTTCAAAGATGATGAGCAAATTTTGAGATTTATTCAAAATGTCGATGAATTCCTAAACTTTAAAGTAAATGATCAGGAGGAAGATAAAGAATATTATGGAGAAGGCAACCAGTTTAATAATCCTGTCCCACGTGGTCTAGTTGCCTTAGAAAACATCTTTGACAGACAAGACAAAAAAAAGAGCAGTATTGAGCAAATGAAACCGGGGAATTACATTGAAATCAACATTGGGACGGAAACAAAACCTAAAATTATAAAAATTGGAAAAGGTACTTCCGAAAAAGAAAGGAACAGCCTCATAAATCTGGTCAAAGAGTATAGGGATGTATTTGCCTTTACTTATGACGAGCTCAAAGCCTATAGGGAAGATGTATTCCAACATACTATTCCCTTAAAACTAGAATGTCAAAAAGGCAAGCCTTTCAGACAAAGACTTAGGCAAATAAATCCTAAGTTAGCACCAATCATTAAAAAGGAGTTAGAGAAAATGTTAGCAACAGGAATAATAGCTCCTACAAGACATTCAACGTGGTGTTCCAACTTGGTAGTAGTTAGAAAGAAGAACGGGATTTTAAGGATATCTATAGATTTCAGAAATCTAAACATAGCAAGTCAGAAGGACAATTACCCCCTCCCCAACATGGAGACCCTCCTCCAACGGGTCAATGGATCGAGCATGATGTCAATGCTGGATGGTTTTTCTGGCTATAATCAAGTAGTCATTCAAGAGGAAGATAGGCATAAAACCACTTTCACAACTCCTTGGGGCACTTTTGAATATCTGGGAATGCCGTTTGGCCTTTTAAATGCAAGAGCTACTTTCCAAAGGGCCATGGATTATGCTTTCAAAGAGTTGATTGGTAAAATCATTGAAATCTATCAAGATGATCTCACTGTATTTTCGAAAGAAAGATCCAGCCATGTTGTTCATCTCAGGCAGATTTTTCGAGCGATGTAGGAAGTATGGTATTTCTTTGAATCCGGCTAAGTCAGTTTTGGGCATAGAAGAGGGAAAACTCTTAGGACACATCATCAATAAGGAGGGTGTCAAAATTGATCCTGAAAGAGTAGAAGCCATAAGAAAGATTCTCCTGCCTAAGAACGTAAAAGCCCTCCAGTCCTTCAATGGTCATATAAATTTTATCAGAAGATTTATCCCCAACTTGGTCGAATTAATGAAACCTATGCAGGCCATACTTAAGAAAAATGACAAGTTTGTGTGGACCATTGAAGGAAGGAAAGCCTTTGATGCTATAAAGAATGACATTACCAGGTCTCCGATCTTAGTCAGCCCAGATTACGCAAAGGATTTCATGATCTTTTCCTTTGCTTCTGAAGACACTATTGCAGGTGTGTTGCTCCAAAAGAACTTCGAAGGGTTCGAGCAACTTATAGCATTCATGAGTAGAGCCCTACAAAACTCTGAACTAAAGTATACCATTATGGAGAAGCAAGCTTATGTCTTGGTTAAATCTTTAAAACATTTCAGGACCTATATTGGGTATTCTAAGGTCATTGGATATGTTCCCCACACTACAATAAAGGATATCCTGTCTCAAAAGGATTGTTTAGGAATAAGGGGTACATGGTTGTCCAAGATCCAGGAGTATGACCTTGAAATAAAGCCCACTAAATTAATCAAGGGACAAGGCCTTGCTAGAATGCTTACTCAGAAAAATGAAGAAACCATTGAAATGATTGCAGAAAATAATATCCCTCGGCCTACCATGACTCTTGCCCTTCAAGAGCTTGATAATCATTGGTATTCCGACATCATTTTCTTCCTTCTCCATCTCACTTGCCCTGATCACCTCAAAGGTCACAAGCGTAGGGTTTTGAGACTTAAGACCGCTAGGTATTGCCTTACCCAAGAGGGTCTGGGTTGGAGGAACCCAGATGGTATCATACTTAGGTGCATCAACGAGCAGGATTCCAAGAAGATCTTAGCAAAGTTTCACTCAGGATATTGTGGAGGCCATTATGCAGCAAATACAAATGCCCACAAAATTTTGAGAGCTGGTTACTATTGGCCCACTATTTTTTCAGATGCTCACAAGCATGTCAAATGTTGCCAAGAGTGTCACCTTTTCACTGGGAAGCAGAAGTTGGCTGCTCTTCTCCTTACTCCTGTTGTGGTCCTTGCCCCTTTTCAGCAGTGGGAGCTTGATTTTATTGGCAAATTTAAGGATAACTCTAGCAATGGTTTTTGCTCGATTCTCACAGCAACCGATTATTTCACCAAGTGGGTAGAGGCTATACCCACTAAAACTACCACTGAGAAGGTTGTTATAGATTTCATCGAGGAAAGAATCGTCACCAGATTCGGAACTCCCCTTAAAATAACAACCGATAATGCCAAAGCTTTTAGTTCCGAAAAAGTAAATGACTTGTGTTTTAAATATGACATTATCCTATCCCACTCCTCTGATTATTATCAACAGGGCAATGGACTTGCTGAGTCTACTAATAAAAATTTGATGACTATCCTCAAGAAGATTGTGGGGGATAATAAAAGATCATGGGATAGCAAGATTAAGTATGTTGTGTGGGCAGATAGGATCACTAAGAAGAACTCAACTGGAAAGTCACCTTTTGAGCTGGTTTATGGACTCACAGCCACCCTTCCAGTCAGCATGCAGATTCCTATATTCAGGATGTTAAGTGAGTATGGCACGAAACAGTCAGAAATGGAGCAGAGGATCAATCAGATCATAGAGTTGGATGAATCCCAAAGAGCTTCCCTTGATCAGTCACTCAGACATCAAGAAAGCATGAAGGGCACTTTTGATAAGTCGGCTAGGCTGAGAGCTTTCCAAATAGGAGATACTGTTCTCTTGTGGGATAAAAGAAGGGAGAAGCCTGGAAAGCATAGAAAATTTGACAGCCTTTGGAAAGGGCCGTTTATCATCTGCGACACAGTTGGCACCAATTATTTTCTCCTTAACACAATGGATGGAGAAACATTAAACCTGCCCATGAATGGCCAACACTTGAAGCCCTTTTATCGAAACAACCTCCAAGATGACCAAGGGGTCATCCTAGGGCTTTTCTAAACCCATCCTTGTTGTATTTTTATGTTCTTTATTTTTGTATCATATGTTATGTATCATATCCATGTAGAATGTTGTATCAAAGTTTCGTATTTTTTGTACATTAGTATTTGTATTATATTTTCACTTATATATGCTGAAAAAAGAAAAGTTTACTTCATGTACTTTAAATTGAAAAAAGCAAAAATAATTTTCTGGTATTTCATCATGGCATATTTTTTATCATATACATGGGATTGAGACACTTCTGTTTACATGTAGGTACCAGAGATTCCTGGATTCTCAAGCACTCTCTTTGATCAATAGATCAAGCGAGTACCCGTCCCACAGTTGGAGCCAGATGTTGCCAACATCTTTGTACCATAGTTGGATTACCTGAGGAGCCGTCGGTTGACAAACATGTCCAATGTTTGATTCCAGTGTATCAGTTGATCCGTCTTTATGTCTAGCCAATTTTGGCTAGTCAGTTTTTTATTTGAATAATTTTGACCATGGCCCCGTAGGGTTTGTAATAAAATGTACTAGTAGGGTGTTTTAAGTGGTTCGGTCTCCTAAGACGTAGAATTTCAACTAAGGTATTCCAGGGAGTTTTTTGCCCTTAACAATTATGCTTTGCCTATAGCCGAGTATAATTGACGAGGTTTTCTCCCGCTTCCTCCAAAGCTGAAATGCCCGATTTTGAATTCTGGGCCTTGGGGGGTTATTAGAGCCCAACTAAGTGTATATAAACCTACTAGGCTTTATTAAAATAGAGCATGGTCATGTCCTAAGTCACTAGGACCATCAAAATAAATTCCGAAAAAATTTTACCGAACGAGTCAAAATATAATTTTTTTAATTTTTTGATTTTTTTTAATTATTTCCTAAGTTTTTCAATTAAATTTTTCCATAATTTAAATGGAAAATTCTCGTTTGTAATAAGTTAGTCATCCGGACCCCGAATTCAGTGATTGAAGGCTCTAACCTTAAGCCAAAAATCATTCTTGATCGGCCAGCCAATCAAATCCAACCTTCAGATCATCATTCGGCCACATAACGCATATTTTCTCGAAAAAATCATTTTTAGGGAAAAAATTGATTATTTATAAAAAGATTGATTATTTATAAAAAAATGATTATTTTAAAGAAAATCCAAAACTCTCCAAATTAATCCAAATTCAGTGAAATGAAATGCAGAATGACATGTCAATGGGCATTTATGATGATTGGAGTTATCATAACTCAGCTTCAGTCAGCATTCAGTGAGCATTAAAGATATATTCAATTAACGGTCTTGTCATCTCCAGCTAAACTCCTGAATTGGATGACATGGAGAGCACTCATTGGTTTGATGATCTGATCGAGGCAGGAACTCGTGATTACATTATGATCTATTGGCAGTGGCTCCTCTAGACCTAGATGTGGCTCCTCCTTACCTAGCTCACGCCTTCCTTACCTTGCTCACGCCCCTCTCTTCTGCTCACGCCCCTCTCTCCTCATGAGGGCGTCATCACACGTGTGGGCTCATTAATGGCTTGGTTGCAGTGCTTAGGTTTGGAGTGGGGGTGCCTTGCCTAGGTGGAGGCCTCCCCTCACTCTTAACTCTTCAATTTCGGTCTGGAGCTCTCAGTGATGTGCCGAGCCGGTTAGGTCTGGATTTCTAGTTTTAGGGTTTTGGGTCTTCTCTCATTGTATAAATAGAGGCTTCTTTAGCTCTATGGGGATGGAACTTTTGGGTTAAAGTTACTCTGAGAAAATTGTATCAAGCATTTGCTTTGGAATTGTTAATAAAGATATTCGACTTTGGAGGTCTATGGGCTTTTGATTGTGGTGAATTCCTCATGGTTGAAGGTGATATTGTCTCTAACTCCTTTCCTTTAATACGTGTATGTGATTAATTATTTTGCTAGCTCAAGAAGGCCATTGTTGGCACAATAGAATAGCCATTTGTTGTCTCAATTTGGTTATTTATGCAAAGTAGATTAATATCTAGATGGACATGAGTAGTCAGTGATACAAAATGTTGGTCTTGATTTGATTTTCCTAGCATACTAGCATATTCTTTTATCTCACTTCTTGTATTGAGTTTTGGTGTGATTCAGGCTTCACAGATTGTAAACGGGTGTGAGCTTAGCTGCTTCTATCCCATGCTTCAAAACAACCATTTTGAGTTTAACACTTTGTAATTGCAGGACCTATAGGGTTCGTCATCTTTTGCTACAAAAAGAAAGCTAGGAGTAACTCTTTCTCTCTTGTGTTCCATCCACAAGATAAAGTTATTTTGGTTACCGGTTACTTAGGAAGCCCTAGCTTACCTCTTTCCATCCTTTGGCTTCCCTTCCATTGCCTTTTTTTTTAACTTGTTTTTCCTCCTTCTTCTTCGCTGCCCTCTTTTCCTTTGTCCTCACTCAGTTTGCAGCCCTCTTTTTACTGTTCGCTGCCCTCTTTTTGCCTTTAGGACTGCCCTCTTTTTTACCTTTTGGACAGCCATCTTTCTTGCCTGTTTGCTGCCCTCTTTCTTACTGTTTTACAGACCTCTTTTTGCCTTTGGACAGCCCTCTTTTTTATCTTTTCTCTCTCCCTTTCCATCGTCTTTCTCCTCTCTCTTTCCTCCTCTTTCACCGCTGATTTTTACCCCTCTTTGAGAGTTTAGTTTGTAGTTCTATATCTTTAATTTTTTATTAACATATAACGTTTGAATTGTTTAAAGCTCTTACTTGCAGGAAGAATCGAGAAAAGCCCAAAGGCTAGAGGAAAGCAAGCAAGAAGCAATAAAGACAAATTTTCCCTCTTCTTTCCATCCCTTTCTCTCCCTGATCTTTCAGGAAAAGACAAAAGCAACGTCATCAAAAATTGTAAAAATTAATAAAGAGCGAGTGGGATTACGGCTCCCACACCCCTCCTTCCCCCATTTGGGGGAAGCTTGTATCGTCTCATTTTCATGTTTTTTCATTTTTGTTTAATAAACTGCTAATGGTAGAATAGGATAGGATAATTGCATAATCTTAAGTAAGTTAGTTTATGTTTTGAAAATGGAGAAAAATGTTGATTTGATTGTTTACTTAAACATTGCATAATTTCTTTCCTGTTTACTTACCCCCTTGCTTTCCCGATTAGGACCCTAAAAAGCCCGAAAGAGACTCTTGGGTAGTTAGATTTTTTATGTTTCTATCTTTTTCAAGTTTAACGAATTAATTAAGACTCTTGAACTTGCAGTAACACAAGTGAAGAGCACTCTCTATCGGAGAGCATACTTAGAACTGCATACCCTTGCATTAGGCATCTTAGATTAGCTAAGTCTCTTGAACCACTGTCATAAAACGGAGTCAAGAGCGCTCTCTGTCAGAGAGTCTTAATTAATTGATTTAATAAAATTCGCAACACACAACCCCTAATTAATTAACTTCGTTCTCTCCTTGCCGGAGTATGCTCTAACCGACCTCAAAATTGAAGTACCCAGAAACGGCACTGGATCTCTAATCTTGCAAGAATAACTTAATAAAATTTAAAACCCCATAACCAACGCACCGGCGTTGTAAAGAATTTTCTAAAGTACTTCCTAGTAGAGGCGCCAGAAACCCCATTGTCTAAGCTTCTCAGCTAGCTGATCAATCTTTGCGATACCAGCCTGGGATACTGGGCGGGCCCGACATGTCTTCAACGGAGTGAACTTGGAATATTCTCTCGGCTTTTTGACAAACCGTCGTTGACACCCTAATCAAGAGCACATAAAATTCTTAAAATCTACCAAGAGCACTCGCACAATCTAATATTCACTAGTTTGATTTCTAGACTTGTTATTTAATTATTTGTGCATTTCAGTATCTTGACTCCATAAGGCACTGGTCCTTTTTAATCTGCATAATTACTTTATTTTGATCAATTGTCTGTGGTCGGTTTTAGTTTCTATCTGTGAATGCATAATTAACTAAGTTTGGAATCATTCTTATCTTTTAAATCTCCTGCTAGCAACGTGGATTGCTTTTGATTTATGTGTCATACTCAGAATAAATAAACACCTCTAATCATAATAACTCCTAAACAACACCCATCCACATCCGTGACCAATTAAAACACTTCTAACCACATTGAGCCTTAGAAAACTCTTTGTTAGGGACTTCCCCCCTTGGCTTCGTTAGGAGTTAGCCTAAACGGAGGAGCTGGGAGTAGGTGACAGTACCTAGCTCTGTGCTTGCCCCCAAGGTCACACCTCTCCCACTTTCCTAAGTGAAGAGACAGCTTTCGAAAAGTTTATGTTGCTAGTGTGCAATCGGCAGACAACAGGTCTTTGTACCCATAAAGGAACGATGAAGATGATGTTTGATCCCCACACACATATAAGGTTGATAATTGTATCCTTGGTGGTGGTGGTACACAACATGACATTATTGATGCCTTAATGGTGTGGAGCACACCCTTAATTGTGGGTGACCTTCATGACTTGCTATTAAAGGAGTCATGGGTTAACAACAAAATAAAAACCCTAAGACCATTTTTAATGGTAAGGGTGAAGTTTGAAGAAGAGTCACACTATTGAAAGAAATAAAAATAAGTGCATACAAAAAACCCTAAAACCATGGTAAGGTTTGACCCTTGAAGGATGTGTATGACAAAAAGAAATTAAAAATACAAAATAAAAATACTTACCTTTCTTACCTTTGAAGTCAGCCCCAAAATTGAGGATGTGGACAACTCAAAAATAGTATATAAACTCTTCTATCCTCACTCCAAAATAGTCAACGAGAAGAGAAGACAAGTGAGCTCGCTAGCATGATGTTGACTGAGATAAAGTTCAAGACTGTTTAGGAGCAGCGAAAAGTTAATTTTTTATGTTCTTTTTGATGTGACAATCCAATCTTGGACTGGTCTTGGGGTTCGTTTTTACCAGCACTTGAACAGCAAATAGTTTCTGTGATAGCAGACAGTTTCAGTGACAGCAAATAGTTTCAGTGATAGTAGACAGTTTCCGTGACAATACACGGATTTGGTGACAAAATATAGTTTCGATGATAGCAAACAGTTTCGGTAATAGCAGATAGTTTCTGTGACAGCGCACAGTTTCAGTGACAGCAGACAGTTTCGGTGATAGCAAACAATTTCCATGACATCACACAGTTTTGGTGATAGTATACAATTTCGGTGATAACAGACAGTTTCTGTGACATCACAGTTTCGGTGACAAAATACAGTTTCGGTGATAGCAGACAGTTTCAATGACAGAAAACAGTTTTCATGACAGCGCACAATTTCGATGACAAAAAACAGTTTTAGTGATATCAGACAGTTTCAATGACAGCAAACAATTTTCGTGACAGTAGATATATTCGGTGGCAGCAAATAATGTATTTCGGTGGCAACTGAAAGTTTCTTTTTGTTTTGTAAATTTTATTTCAACAAAGAGATGATAAAGTTGTACAGTGATTTAGAAATGACAAAGAAGTTTGGAGGATGGTCAAGATGAAGCCTGATGACTTGATTGTGGACAAATTGATGACATGGTAGTGGACAAGTTTGTTGATGAGCAGAGGTTGATGATAGTGAAGCGGGCTGATTCCTGCATTTGAGGATTGGACTTCTCAAACCCTTCTTAGTTGGAGCTAAGTCTTGTTACAAGAGTTGGTGCTTTTTTCATCAGTTTGTGTTGATTGTAATCGAAAAGATTGTAGTCTTCAATTACCATAAATAAATATTAAAATTACATATATTCTTGTGTCTCTTTTGATGTGATCATTGTGCTTTTGATTCATGATTGATTTAGGTGATAAATATGATGATAACATAATGCTTGATAAACTCTGATTGATAATCGAAGGTAAAAAGTTTAAATTGCTCCCACACTGATTCACCCCCCCCCCTCTAAGTGTGGCCATCAAGTCCAACAAACCCCTCCAAGAGGGATGGGGAGTGGGCTCTTAGCAGCGTACTCAAAGTCTTTTATTATGGTATTTACAAAGCTTTTGAGGTGGATTCCTTTTGTCCTTATAATTTTGGATCCAAAGGCTTACAAGGTTTTATGAGTAGGTAAGATCAAGAATGGTGCTCCGGGAGGCCTTTGAACAACTTAGATATTTAATTTTTCAGTAAAGTACACACTTAGATCTTTGCAGTACTAGCCCTTTTTCATGCTAGATGCAAAGATCATGCGTCTTCCACAGTGGCAACCATTTTTCATGTTGGATATGAAGACCACTAGTCTGCATCAAGGACTCACCACTCCCTCTTGCAATGGACATCGATCTGGACAACTCCAAGCATGTCCCTAAAGTACTCAAACTTCACTCTCAACAGAGACTTAGTCAATATATCAGTTATCTTCTCATCCGTCGCAATATACTAGAGCTTCATTGCTCCTCTCTACACCATATCCCTGATATATTGATACTTGATCTCAATGTGCTTCAACTTGTCATGTAACACAAGGTTCTCAGACAACTTCACGCAACTCTAGTTGTCGCAGAACACACAAGTCACCTCTAACTCAAGATGAAACAATCCTGCAAGTAGCTTCATAAGGCACACTGCCTCACAGCTAACTGAACAAGCTGCAATGTATTTTGCCTCGGTTGTACTTAGTGCCACACTCGTCTTCTTCCTGCTAAACCAAGAAATCATGTCAAACCCCAAACTGAAGCAGCACCCTAAAGTGCTCTTCCTATCTATGGCACTACCATCCCAATCTAAGTCAACATAGCCCTGCAAGTTAATCCCCTTATTCGATATATGAGGCCATAATCAATCGTGCCATAATCAATCGTACCTTTCAGGTACCTCAACACATGCTTTGCAGCAATCAGGTGAATTCACTGAACAGGTCTCAGCTCTACCATGTACTGACTCAATGTGTTCACAACAAAGCATATATTCGGCCTCATGTTCGTCAAGTACATCAACGAACTAGTCATCTGTCTATATCTGTGTTGCATGGGTACCCGTACCCAAGGGTCGGGTACACGTATTGGTACCGGGTACTTGGGTACGGCAATGGTACGTACCTAGACATACCCTCACGTACCATGAACAGTGTTGCCATACCGGGTACTTCATAATAAAAAATTGGGTACGTTTGGTGAAAATGGTACGGCGTACCTCGATTTTGGGTACGGCTATGGTACGGCCAGTATATAAAACTAAACCAAACTAATACAATTTGTTCCCACAGCTGAAGTCTAGTTCTAGCGATTTATCCTTCTTCAAACAAATATGTAGGAGCTATGATAGGATTGGTGGGAATTTTCAACCCCAAGATTTACATGGAAAGGTTGTAGGAGCTTTTTAACTCAACACGGATAATGCCTCACTGCTGTTTTGATTTGAATTTTTGTTTGAATAATGTATCACTACTTGAACCCCATAGATTTTAATGGCAATTCTTCACATAACATGCTCATAAATTATAGCAAGGAAATAACATTAACAATGATTTAAATGGCTAATAAACAGACACCCAAA